>CM052091.1:17123412-17200695 GCA_028453745.1 Agapostemon virescens
GTAATATAATATAATATAATATAATATAATATAATATAATATAATATAATATAATATAATATAATATAATATAATATAATAATAATCTTTAGTTTCGAGCAACATTTGTGCAGTTATAAATCATTCCAAACTTTGAATCCCATATTAAGTAGGAAAAATTATATATATATATATATATATATATCATTCGTGTTATGAGCATGAATACTTAAAAACTATTTGTAAAATGCATTATACATTCGGGAGAGTATTAAAGCGATAAAAGATTGTGAAATAATCGTTCATCTCGCAACAAGAAATGTAAGGAATCGTTCGAACATGTCGCACAAACGTGCCATGCTATTCAATGAAAAACACTTGTTGCGATATAACCGTTAACTATAATGAAATCTCATAATATTTCGTACAAACATTGCTGTTGCATTTCATTATAATATTTTGTTCAATGTCCTATCTTATATATTCCAGTCTGATCGAAACATCATTGAATAAGATTCTTATTTCCTACGCGAAAAGAATATGTACCTTGAAAGATGAGCTTCGTCGATGATGCGTGGCGTGGTTCACTAATCGATATACTAACATTTAATACAAGAGATTAAGTTGTTGCATTCCCTTGTATGAATTTATTCAAGTCAGGCACGAATAAAATGTCGTAATATAGCTCGAGCCCTACGAGCCCAACCTTTGTTTATGGGTGGGCAATTGTGTCATGCTAGTTGGTTACTGTACGCTAGCCACCGAGCATCGTCACTCTCGTGAGTTAAATAGCGATATCCCACTTTTGCTTCTAGTTCTCGTAAATCGCACCATGTTTGATAGTCCTAGAAATGACAGAACGTAGCAGATATTACTGAATTATTAATTCGCGATGTTCGCGTTTGTCGAATATCGTAATTTCTTCGACATTTACTTGAAGCCATATATGTTGTAAACTTTTGTCTGCAGTATACCGTTTCCTCTGTTTTACTTGCAATAAGTTGTTGATTAAATCGATTGCTGAAACAACGAAAAAATATACGAATTATATCCGAGAAAATATTTGTCATTGAAAAACAGACTTGCTGATATTATCATTAGAAATCTTATCAAATATAGTGTTATACCATCGGATGAAATTTCTCGCCAAGGAACTGGAGGATACATGAAGGCGGCATTTTGAATTTGTTCGTTGATATCTTCTTCCTCGTTGAAAGGGAATGTACCGCTTAAAGATACATAAATAATTACACCGACACTCCACATATCCAGAGATCGATTGTAACCTTTGTTCCTTAATACTTCTGGTGCTAAATATGCGGGAGTGCCAACAACGCTTCTTCTAAAGCTTTTCTCGCCTATGATTCTTGCAAAACCAAAATCGCACAGTTTTACTTGCGTAAATTCACTGTCGCTACTCAACAACACATTCTCCGGTTTCAAGTCGCAGTGAACTATATTCTTACTGTGTAAATGCTTCAATGCTACCAGTATCTGTGTAATCAGAAATTTCGTGATTCTTTCGCTGAGACGGCTGAGTTTCGAGTTCAGTATCATTTCTAACATATCTCCCTTTAGCTTTTCCATTACTACAAATATTCGTTCTGTAGTTTCGAACATTCGCTCAAGATTTACCACGCCACTGTGAGAAAGATTTTGCAGAATTGCAACTTCGTTTTTAAGTTGTGCTTCCTGCTTCGTGGGAAAACGTAGCTTGTCGATTACTTTTATGGCAACCGCTCGACCACTCTTACGATGAACACCGCCGTATACAGTACCAAATTGACCAGAACCTAATACTTCGTCTGGAAAGATCTCATACAACTGAGACATATCTGTAACATTTTCTTCTGGTTCTGTAGTTTGTTCTTGGCCTAAAATAATAATGGACTGATCATCGAATTTATCGCAAAGGAAAAGAAACGTGAATGTGAATGTGAATGTAAATGTAAATGTAAATGTAAATGTAAATGTGTATATGAAGAAACGAGATACACACTGCTCGATACAGTCGTTACAGGCATAAGTGCTTGTCTAATACTGGTTTCCCACGATCGAGCTATATGTGCTCCAATACCACTTTCTGGAGGTGAAACTTGGCTACAACTATCTCCGTACGAAGGATCTTCTCCGATATAATACTCAACATTGGCAGTTTTCAACTCGAAACAATGCATCGTGCCTAAAACAATAATATGATGAATATTGATTTTGTAACTTTGATACAATAGACGGTAGAATAATATTTAAGTGGATACTTGAACGAGATATCTTTGCAGCTTCGATCGATATTATTTCGACCAGTGGAATTTCTTTATAATATTTCGAACTGTTTTCGCTTTGAAATAACGTTATAGCTTTCGTATCAAGACGCCAGTAATGTTTTCTCCTCTGGAAATATTTAAACATGTTTCTAGAAACTGGTTACGATAACATTATCTGTATACATACATATGTATAAAATAATGATTTACCATTGAATCGCGGTTTGTACAATGTACCATCCACCCTTCTTTCAGAACTTTTGAACCGCGCCGTTTCGTATGCTTTAAACTTTGCACTATACGCATCAAGGGTATGTTATTGCTTGGTGTGGAACTGCAACTGTTATAGTACACAATTGTTGTACGGGAGACAAAGTTAACATTGCAATACATTATTATTCATTATTTGAATAATAACCCATCTCAAAGCTATAACTTACCTCGACGGTCTTGATTTTTGACACTCATCATAATTAGTATCATCATTGCTTGGAACTTGTTCCTGTAATAATAGAAAATTCACTGAATGTTATTTGAGAAAAAAATATAAACATAAATATAAGTATAAGTATAAATATAAATATAAATATAAATATAAAGTTTAAACATATTTTACAGCGTAATCTTCAGGCAATTTAGTTTCATCTCCTGCAAACGAAGAATGTTGGGGAGGCGATGGAGACTCTGTGTCACTATCGCCGTCACCTTCTTCGTTCCTTCCATCGCATTTACCTTCTGGTTCGCTGCCAAGTCCACTATCTGGATATTCATTACCTGTATAACAATGAAACTCCATTAAAACAAAATACTTTTCCAACAACTATTTAGGTCTGCCGAAAGTTCTATCTTTCTAAATAGCGTTTTTCTTTGCTTCAGAATAGTAAAAATTATTTTGATTGATAAGAACAATGACTAAAAATAAAATGATTCCCGAACACATGCATCGCTTGGAATGTACATAGAAATAGAAGTAGAAATAGGAAATAACAATAGAAGTATTGATAACGTGTACCACACAAATCGATTAATACAAAACTTTGGAAAATTAGTTAATCATTTCTGTAAATTGTATCTGAACACCATTAATCGTTACGAAACACAACGAGTATACGCTCGAAAATAATAATCTAAGAGAAAACACATACCATTGATCTAGGAATCTGTATCGATTACAATTCTTGTATCAAACATTCGCAATAACTCTGAATTCGGTGGGGCAAAGCAGGCTTAATTTACTGTAAGATTAACGAGTAGCGGTAACAAGAAATTAAAAGAATATAATAACTTCTATCAAACAGGAAGTGTGAAATTTTGCATTATGGCAACATCGGGATACATATGTTTTTACGTAGAGACGTATGAAAGAACGAGGATCCGAAATGGGTAGGGCCACGATTACTTTTCATATTCTTCAGACTGCACCTTCGAACTATCACCAATTCAGATTTATCTAGTTCTCCGAAGAAACATTTTTTTTTACCATCGAATTCATGTTACTCGGCTCAAGTACGATCTTAGAAAATTCAAATTAGAAATCTTGTCGATATATGGGAACAGGTCAGACTTTTGTTGCATTGTATCGAATCGAGGGCAAACAGAACTTTCCGGTAAACCTAACAGGTAACAATGAAGCGAGCAAGTACAACCTGTATTGTCTCGTGTATTTTCTCCGGTACAGTCTTTAGGTATTTTTTCAATGCACTTTTTGTGCGCATTGTACTGACAATCTTTACATTGAAGGCCTTGCTTAAATAAACCTCTTAGCAATTTTTTACAGTATCCGCATACAGTTGGCCTAGTGTACATATGCACCACAAATGTATGCGGAATTTTTATACGTGTCGCAAGTTCTCGTTCGACCCATACTGATCTTCCTCCCAGCGAAGGAGAGCGGGATTGTTTTGGAGCCATTATGCTTGGTATTGTCTGAACATAGGAGATAATTATAATACACAAAATATAATATCATGATAATACAGAAAACTAAACAGGTCGTATTTTAGGCGTTTCAAGAAATCCTACCAAGGTACTATTATTTTGGCTCACATTCAGCATATTATTTGTACTATGATTATCGTCGCTAATGCTGGTCAAACTACTGGTGGATCCTTGACTTGGAGATCTTGGTACGTTCAACATCGCTGAACTACGTCGTCTCTGATTGGCATCTTGTGAGCAATTATTAGGTATTTTAACAACGCATCTTTTATGATAATT
Organism: Agapostemon virescens; assembly: GCA_028453745.1. Lineage (NCBI taxonomy): Eukaryota > Metazoa > Arthropoda > Insecta > Hymenoptera > Halictidae > Agapostemon > Agapostemon virescens. Next base: position 17,127,873 of record CM052091.1, read on the forward strand.
CATCCCACAACCTGCACAACAGAAAGTTCGAAAGTTGATGCATCTATTATGATTGTCACATTGTCGCATACATGTCGCTAATGTAATTACCTTCGCATTTTAGACCTTGTCGAACAAGACCAAATAACATTTCTCCGCAAAAATCGCAAAACGTTGGAACCTTATATGAATGAACAGTCAATGCATGAGAACGAATGGGAACTCCTTCGTTTGGCACTTGTGCTAAACCAACAGAAAAAATATTAATTGTTTGGTAATTATTAGATTATATTATCTTTGTTCGTTTCTTTCTATTGTACAGGAATTATATGTTTCCAATATACATTTGAACGAATATAAAGAACTGTTTAGAGAAATACTAATGGTTTAATGGTAGCTTAAATGGTAGTTTAAATGTCTATTCATTTAAAGAAGCAATATTTACCAGTCAAAACAATCTCTACCAGTGTTTCGTCAACAACTTCTGTTGTATTTGTAATAAGTTGTAGTATATTGGTAGAATTATAATCATGCTTGAATAAAAGCAACCGTTCGAATAGGTGATTTAAACCGTGCTCTGGGCATTTGGCATTTATAAAATCGCAAGCAAACTCCTTGAGAACTCTAAGAGTTAATGTGCTGCTATCGGCGGTGACGGTGTCACGAATCAGACCAAATTGGAATAAAAATGTTATTTCTGGTCCCTCCATGTTATCCGTCTTATTATCTGTGATCTGCAACGCACATTGCCAAGTTAGCTTTCCTAGAAAGCAACAATGTATAGAAACATTATGCTTTTTAAACAATTAATAAATACATCTAAATTGAATACGATTGCATTTGTATTTGAAACGTGCGAATACTAAATTCTTTGGAGAACTGTACATGTTTCTGCAAATGTTACTTTTCGTTGAAATAATTCATCTCATGCATTCATTGTACAAGACATGCGCTTCACGAAACCAGTTACACGAAAATATTTAAGAAAATATTAAGAAATGAATGGAACCAATCACCATCAAATGATTTGCAAATGTTTTAAATACTTATAAATTGCGCTCGAACCATATGAATTCGTACGAAAAGAACGAGGTGGAAAAAAAAACGGTAGTCTACCTATGCGCATAGTAGCAACTGTAACGCTTACTTCGTTTGAAGTTTAAACAATAATTCGATTACGTACATTTGAGTAAATTGGCAGAAGGTGTTGTTTATCTACGTAGTCGGTCTTTTATCAATCAAATTAACGCCGATGAAACATCGTTAGTGTAACAACAGATCCCACAAGTGTCACCTAGGAGCGTCAAATCCATGCCTGACACACATTCGTCGATGACATTTTACAGTTATCTCCAGGTGACCGACCCACCTTTACTGTACACTTCTATCTGTTATAAGTTATACAGCATACAGCTACAGGCTACGGATACAGCACTCTCTTGATATTAGCTCAGAAACACTATGTATCTATGTATGCTTTGTAAGCACTGCTCAACTAGGGTATCAGGAGACCAGCAGCTTACAGGCTAGCAGTAACGTAATTTTCGTTTCGTATGTGCCCGGCACATACGAACACATTCGATTAAAATGTTACACGTTACACGACGAGCGACAAGTGGTTAAAACATTAAGAGCACGCATTCTTAGCGCGCCGCCGTCCAGAATGCGCGCCAAACAGCCTATACGATCTATCTATTCAAAGTTTGCCAAATCATCGTTAAAATAGAACGTTCTAATTTCTTGTACGATACTCAGTTTTTTCATTTTGATCGCATCTGATCGCACAGACTTAATAGGTATACTAAAATGTATTTTAGTTCAAGCCGAAAAAATATTTGCACAATATTCGAACAATAGGAAATTGTTATTCAATGTTTTACGTATCGAGTTATTTAGCGGAAAAGAATCAACAATATATGCACCAGTGTACCTGAATTTTTCTAGGAACAAAAGTGAAAGAAGGTCATACATCTACGCCGCCATTACCTCTATACTGTGGCTCTACACCGATCAATAGCATTCCCGTCTACACCATAGTGTCATTTATGACTCTATACGTGGTGGAAGGTGGAGAGACTGTTTTAACCAACGTGAGCACATTTATGAATGCTATTATTTAATTTGAATTGTACAGAGGAAAATGACTTACGTACTTACATTCAACCCCAAATATCCACCGACAGGTAAATCATGTCTACCACGTTATATGCAACTTACAGGATTCTAATAAATCAACGCTTATTTTCAAATATATTCATAGCAGATGTCGATACTTTCAATATGCCGACTAATTTGATTGATTAGATATCTATCGGATTTTTAAAATAAATTCAACCCAAAATTATGTCTCGTCTATATTTTAAAGCATTATTTTATCGATTACCGAGAGCATACTACACTTGTTAGAAATTCTATCGGATTATCTGATGCAGTTTTTCATAAAATGCAATGTACCCTTGTGTTCGTAAAACATGAATTACTGAATTGGTATACTTCGTCGACTTTATGACATGAAGTGATATATATATATATTTTTTTTTTTATTTATGTAGACGCCTTGATAGTAGCAGAATTAATTAACTCTGAAGACAAGGGCAAAGTCAAGGTATTTGAGACCGATGACTGGATCAACGATAGAAATATTTGTTTGACAGATAGTCAGAATAAAGTGATAGCAGAGAACAGTAATGAAGCAATTCGTTACTTCGCTAGAACTATACGTGCAGATCTATATGGTTTGTATATATAGATTTAGTATTGTGTAATTTTCTAATATTTCTCAAATTTATACACTCTCATTTATTATTTACGTTTATTGTGTCGTGTCTCTTGTTTAGGGGGTGTCAGTCCTCTTGAAAAAACCAAAGTTGATCATTGGTTGTCATTCGCCATTAGACCTCTCGAGTCCCATCTAATGAAAAAGGATAATCTGCAATATTTGGATAATATACTGACAACAACCACTTGGTTGGTTTCCAAAAGATTAACTCTAGCTGATATCTCTATATTTTGCTTGCTTCTGGATAAAGAGTTTCTAACAAAATTCGAGAAACAATTTGTTAATATAAGTAGATGGTACAAACAGATACTTTCATTACCTGCTGTTGCAGAGGTATTGACCTCGATTAAGAAGAATGCCAAATTAATTGTAGTTAGCAATATACAATCTGAGAAAACTACCAACAAACAAACTGCCCAGAGAAAACAAGAAGGTAAATTCATCGATTTGCCTGGTGCAGAAATAGGGAAAGTAAGTAATATATTTTTAAAGTGTACAGAGTATCTCAGCTAAATCAGATCGTCTAAATATCTCTCTTATGGTAGGTTGTGGTACGTTTTCCACCAGAAGCAAGTGGATTTCTACACATCGGTCATGCCAAAGCAGCTTTGTTAAATCAGTATTACGCAGAAGTCTTCAAAGGAAAACTTATTATGAGATTCGATGACACAAATCCTGCAAAAGAAACTGTAGAATTCGAGGAAGCAATTTTAAAAGATTTAGAATTACTGCAAATTAGACCTGATCACTTTACACATTCTTCCGATTATTTTGACTTGATGTTAGAGTATTGTACCAAGCTAATACAAGAGGAAAAAGCATACGTAGATGACACTCCTGCTGCCACAATGAAAGAGCAACGCGATCAGAAATTAATGTCATCGAATAGAAATAATTGTATGACTCAATGAAAATTTCACGAAAGGAAACTATTTCTTCTTACTTGTTATTGTTTAATTCTTCTTCTTCTTACTTCTTACTTTTTACTTCATAATTCTTACTTCTTATTTCACAATTCATACTTCTTACTTCTTACTCCTTGCTTTTTTCGCTTAAGCAATACAAAAGAACCTTGAACTGTGGAACGAGATGCAACAAGGGACTACAAAGGGTCAAGAATGTTGTGTTAGAGCAAAGATTGATTATGAATCGGTAAATGGTTGCTTACGGGACCCAACGATATACAGATGTAAACCAGAGCCTCATCCTCGAACTGGAGTGAAATACAAGTATTTATATAAATCATTCATAAAAATCTAAACAGGAATCCTATACGTTATAATATTATCAATCTTCAACTAGAGTGTATCCAACATATGATTTCGCTTGTCCTATTGTCGATGCTGTTGAAAATGTTAGTCACACTTTACGTACAACGGAATACCATGACAGGGATGCCCAATTTTATTGGATAATTGATGCTCTAGGCTTGAGACGTCCTTATATATGGGAATATTCACGTTTGAATATGACCAACACGGTACTTTCCAAACGAAAATTAACATGGTTCGTTGATGAAGGCCTAGTTGACGGGTGGGATGATCCACGTTTTCCAACGGTAAGAGGTATTTTAAGGAGGGGAATGACAGTCGAAGGCTTGAAGCAATTTATAATTGCTCAAGGTAGCTCAAGATCTGTTGTGTTCATGGAGTGGGATAAAATATGGGCATTTAACAAAAAAGTTATTGATCCAATCGCCACTAGGTAAGCTGGTTTTGAAGTTTTCATAGACTAACAGTTCCACATTTGAAACGAATTAATTAACATATTGTTTGTATAAGACAGTAAACGCCGTTTTCGTGTCACTTCATTTTCAGATATACCGCTTTAGATCACGATAAACTTATACCAGTTCATATAAGTAACGCAAGCGAACAGTGGCTAACGGTTCAGAATCACCCAAAAGATCCTTCAAAAGGTACCAAACAAGTATTGATGGGTCCGGTAGTCTACATAGAAAAAGACGACGCAGATATATTGGTTGAAAATCAAAATGCGACTTTCATCAATTGGGGCAATATATTGATAATGAAACTCGAAAGAAACGGTGCATCCGTTCAAAAAGTATTAGCTCAATTGAATTTAGAGAATAAAGATTACAAGAATACATTGAAGGTCACATGGTTATCAGCACCGTCTAATAACAATGATACAGACGTTGATAAAGCTAGTCTAATACCATGTTATGCTGTGTATTTCAATCATATTATCAGCAAACCAGTTTTGGCAAAAGATGACAACTATAAAGATTTCATTGCTAATAATACAAGAGTATGTTTTTCATTCCGTTTTGTTAGCGATTTTGCACGTAACTAATCAATTATTTAATGTGTGTGTGTATGTACACGTATTTTTACGCTTTAGGTAGAGGTACATATGATCGGAGAACAAGAATTGAAACGCGTGAAAAAAGGAGAAATCATTCAATTGCAGAGGAAAGGATTTTTCATATGCGACATACCTTACGCACCTGTCAGTCCATTTTCTTCCAGGGTGCAACCTCTGATTCTGTTTCATATACCGGATGGACACACGACCAACGTAACAAAAACTGCACCTGCAACGAATACAATCAAAGGGTCGCCGCAAAAAAGTGCGCCGGACGTGGCACTAGACAAGCTCAACCAGAAAATTATCACTCAAGGTGACAAAGTACGTAATTTAAAATCTGAAAAAGTAGACAAAGCTTTAATCGATGCGGAGGTGAAGGTGCTTTTAAACTTAAAAGCCGATTATAAATTGAGTTTTGGAAAAGATTGGAAACCGCAGGTGACTTCGAACAAGTCACAGCAAACGGTCGAGACAATAGCAATAGCAACGGCACCAACGGCGGCATCATTTGTTAAAAAAAATCAAGATAAATTAGCCAGCGACATTAGCCAACAAGAGAGCAAACTCGAAGAATTAATGGCCAAACTAAGTGAAGAGAAACAACGTCTTTTTACTTTGAGAGCAGAGTACAAGCAGGAAACAGGTATTGACTGGGCAGGAACATTTGTCGAAAACCAAGAAAACATTGATCTAGATCGGCTCTCGAGAAATGTAGAAAAACAGGGGGACAAAGTGAGACAGTTGAAGACTTCGAAAGCAGGAAAAGATGTGATTGATCAAGAAGTGAAGTTACTTCTTAAATTGAAAACTGATTTCAAAGCTGCGACTGGCCAGGAATGGAAAGCAACTACCGTTACTCCGACATTGGATGGCAAAATTATGGAAAAGCTGAAAATCGATCAGCTCTTGGAAGGCATACAAAAACAGGGACATAAGGTGAGGCAGTTAAAATCGTCCAAGGCCGATAAGAATATAATCGATCTCGAAGTCAAAGTTCTTTTGGAATTGAAGAACAATTATAAAACGATCACGGGCGAAGAATGGAAACCAGAGAAGCAAGATAAGTCGGATAAGCCAGATAAATTAGATGCAAATTCGAAGAAGAAAAAGGACAAGTCTAAGATTGAAAAACAGAAGAATGCCCCTAGCAAAGAAATGGCTAAAAGCGAAGTAGCAAAAGATGCGGACAGTGGAAAAACTGGCACTAGATTAGGAATGGAAGCGAAGAAAGAAGAGAACTTCTTCGAGTGGTACTCTCAAATCATCACTAAAAGTGGTATGATCGAGTATTACGACGTATCCGGCTGTTACATCCTTCGTCCGTGGAGTTTCGCTGTATGGAAAACAATAAAAGACTACATCGACAAGGAAATAACAAAAATGGGCGTCCATGAATGCTATTTTCCTATTTTTGTAACTCGCTCGGTTTTGGAGAAAGAGAAGGCACACGTAACAGACTTTGCACCGGAAGTTGCATGGGTTACAAAGTGTGGGGAATCGGATTTAATGGAACCAATTGCCATCAGACCAACATCGGAGACCGGTATGTACCCAGCCTACGCTAAGTGGTTAAAGTCCGACACCGAACTTCCCTTGAAATTGAATCAGTGGAACAACGTAGTCAGGTGGGAATTCAAGGATCCCAAACCTTTCTTGCGCACAAGAGAATTTCTGTGGCAAGAGGGTCATTCGGCTTTCGCCACCAAAGCTGAGGCGGACGAGGAGGTAACAGCAATTTTAGATTTATATGCCAGAGTGTACGAAGACTTGTTAGCAATCCCCGTGATTAAAGGCCGCAAAACTGAAAAAGAGAAATTTGCCGGCGGCGACTACACTACCACGGTTGAAGCCTTTATCTCAACGAGCGGCCGTGCTATACAAGGAGCAACTAGTCACCACTTGGGACAAAACTTTTCGAAAATGTTCAATATTCAAGTGGAGGGTGCGACAGAAGGAGATGAGAAAACGTTTGTTTATCAGAATTCATGGGGCTTAACAACTAGAACGATAGGTGTTATGACAATGGTATGTACAAGTGAGTTTTGCTTTACGTCCTTCAGTAGAATCATTTCATACTGTTATACAATAATAAAAAATATCCTCGTGCTCATCTATCATCACGGTGTCACGTTTCTCGTTGCAGGTTCACGGTGACGATAAAGGTTTGGTGCTTCCACCAAACGTGGCCTCTATACAAACTGTTATAGTACCTTGTGGTATCACAGCCAATACAACACTAGAACAAAGAGAACGTTTGTCCGTCGAATGTAACAAACTGTTGGACGAGCTATCAAAAGATAAAACCCTTCGAATGAAAGCTGATTATCGAAACAACCGAACTCCAGGGTGGAAATTCAATCATTGGGAACTAAAAGGGGTGCCTGTGAGGATCGAGTTGGGCCCTAAGGACTTGAAAAAGGATCAAGTAACGTTTGTGCGTAGAGATACTTGCGAGAAAGTTGTCGCAAACAGATCCGAAGTACTTCCTGCTTTGCGCAACCTATTGACGGATATACAATCGAGTATGCTTGCAAAGTAAGTCTAGCATTTTGAGTTTTTGATCTTGGACTTTGGATTTGGTTACAGTTACGTTGACAATAGATTATTATTTTTCTTAACAGAGCCAGAAAGAATTTGAACGAGCATATTAAACGTGTTGAAAACTGGGATAACTTTTGTTTTGAACTGAATGAAAAGAATATACTTTTATCGCCGTTTTGCGGTGAACCATCCTGCGAAGATAATATCAAAGCCGATAGCGCGCGGTAAGTGTTATTCACTTCAATTTGTTTTTGTAACTTGACAGAAGTATAATTCAACATTTAATTCGACACTTCTAGCGAAAACACAGGGGAAGAGCTTGGAACACTTTCAATGGGCGCAAAAAGTCTTTGCATACCGTTCGAACAGCCAATCTCGGTTGAAGCTTTTGATAAACAAAAATGCATCTATCCTAGTTGCCAGAGTAAACCGAAATTTTACACATTGTTTGGTCGTAGTTATTAAACTATTGTTTACAAAGACAACAATTTTTGCAAGTGTTTGTCTGTAAACATTTAAAAGCCACGAAGTTCCATGTAGTGACATGTTTTCATAATAATTTTACTGTATTATAAGATACAATTACGCATGATACATACAATACACAATCACCGCACGATTTTTACTTTGATTTCGAACATTCTTTGCGAATCAAGATTATTTATTATGCTTTATCACGAACTATGTGTAAGTGTATGTAAGAAATGGTAAAATTTTCTACACAATTGATCGATTGAGACAATTAGGGTAGCATATATGATGATTTAACTATGTATAAATGTATCGTTTATCTAGTGTTAAAAAAAGTGATGAGCAAACGAAAATCCTCTTTGAAAAAAAGTTTGATGTATAATATATATATATTTTTTTCTTTTTTTTTTTTAATAAAATACTTATATAATACCAGTTTAATCAATACATAGACTATATAATGCTTAGACAATACGTTAGAGTGGAAACGTCGCGTGCACAGAATTGAAAATATCAATCTATCTACTTGTACTTCAAAAAACGTGATACATTAAACGTAGTATTACTAAGGAATTTTAGACATTACTATATACTAGTATACTACTATACTACTTACTATGGTTGTATACTGCATAAGAAAACGTGTCTGTTTTCGGAATGCCTTCCAGTGGTACAGAGTTAGATTAATACTTTCATAATCTTTAAATAAATAAGTGTGTGTGTGTGTGTGTGTGTGTGTGTGTGTGTTGTTATCTATTAAACAAACGTTTTTCAAAATGACAATCGGTCCACTTTACATCGTGTTTCGGATGACTAAATGAAGAATTATTGAAATATTTTGTACCTGACTCTGTACTGTCTGCAGATAATGTTTCGATATTGGTTTTTATGTTATTATCTTCGTTTACGTAACTTTTCAATTCTGCTATTCGATTTCCAGTTAAAGATAACGAAAAATTGCCAAACTGCTTTGATTCATCCACTATCGAATTCGCAATATGCTTGTTCGGTATACTAATTCTTCCGCTTATTTCATTCCACTTCTTTAAGAGATCCGCTTCATCGAGGTTTCGTTTTTTTTCATTCTTTCTTCTGCTTTCCGAAAACAATTGTGGATTATTGTCGATAAAACTCTCTATCTTCTTCAAGTCGATGCTTATTTTAAATTTGGTTTCATTCCCTTTCCCGTTCCCATTCACGTAAACATACTTTTTGTTTTCCGATTTTCCATTTACACAAAGTGATTTTGTAGTGTCAAAACGATCATTGTTATTCATACTTTTAACGCTTCCGATCTTTGCAAGATTTTGCTTTACATAGTTAGTACTTCGAAAGTGCTTGTCATTCGCGTGTGTAACAAGTTCGTCCGCGTCACAAATATTTGTAGTATCGGTCGGTAAATTAATGTTTTCTCGATGATGCCATTTACTATCCTCTTCGATCGTTTTCGTTACATTGTACACGGAATTTGTCATACTGCTATCTTCGCTTTGATTGTTATCACTATCTGTTAAACTCTTACACGATCCAGATATTGGATCCAGATTCTCCTTGGCGTCATCGCGATAATTCTCGGATTGGTCATTGATAAACATACCATGTTTCTCTTTATCTTTTGGGATAGATGTACTTGTGCTATCGTATAAAGTTTTTTGCTGAACGGTTTTCCGCGCGTATACATCGAATTTAGCATTTTTTCTCGCTACAGTCGAGTTCTCCATATTAATATTTACAGAAAACTTATTATACAGGATCATCTACAAGAGAAGGGTAAACTTCATATATTTGTAACTTAATTTATATCTACAAATAAGTGACAATAATTTTTCCAAATCAATGTAAATTTATAATTCCAGAAGTACTGGAAAGTACCACGTTTTGTATTCTACAATATTATAAATCATAATATAGTAATATTATCATATTATTGAAAAATTATTACCTACCAGCAAATTGTTCGAGTTGCATACACGGAACTTTAAATCGCATAAACGTATATATTCTGGTATCAGTCGATAGTGATCACTTTCACTGTTTCTGCTTCTTCTTTGGTTGGTGTTAATGACACTTGTTTTACGATTTGATATGGTAGCCCTGTAATTAAAAAAATACCTTCGATCGTGTGACTAGAATTTTATCAAAGCTAATCATTATAGCTAAATGAAGTAGCTGTACAGCACAAATTGCAATGATAGAAATGAAACGAAATGAAATCGTTGTGCAATAACACAAACTCACATCTCAATATTGGTCTGGGATTTCCACTGATCTGCTGTTCTCGATTGCAACGAGATCTGTCTAATATTTTGTTTTGTAGAATCAATTCTTTCATCCCAGGTGAGGATTCTGCATCCTGGTTTGGCAACAGCAACAGTACTGGTGCCTGTATCCGCGTCACACTGTTAGAATTCCAAGTTATATACAGAAGAAAAGGTATGGGGAGATTTATAGAAGAACACACAATCCCCATATCTTATTTTCAATCAGAATTAACCCTTAAATTGAAGTATAACATTGATACTACAAACATAAACAAATGCACAGAACAAAAAGATGTTCTTTGCACTCATCGTATAATATTTCCCTCTAAAAATTGTTGCTGCAACAGTTACTCGATACAGGGGAAAGTATATTATGTTATTCTTCATACTAAATAACTTTTATAATAATAGATTTTTAATTCTTTCAATGGTGAACGGGGTATTGTTGCGTTTTCCATTTTCGAAAATAATAGATATTTGAGTACCTTACACCATTCATCTAGTTAATACACTAATTATGATTCCACAGTATATATTAAACACTTTACCTATCTTACTTTACTAATCTTAGTAATATTGAATGGCCATTTCAACAACCATGCTGTATCTATTATAGAAAATGTGCTGAAGAACGTTCTTCCAAATAACAATCCCAAGAGGAGTTGAATTGCTAAAAATTATTAGCTATTGCTGGTAAGTAAAGCATTGTCAATAATCAATATATCTTTGAAACGTACTCATATACTATTTTATGTTAAGAAATGTTAGTGTAGACTGTATGTAAATAAAAAAGCATAAAATAAAATTTCAAGCACGAGAAGAACTCTTTTTCAAGAAACAAATTTAAGGGTTAACAACCTGAGACTGTTTCGAGACACTATCAGTTATACAAAGTATAAAAATAAACAATTCAAATGTATGTATTGTATAATGTTTCCATTAACTCTCTATGCATACCAACACTTTGTGTATCTGAAATGTCTCTATATTAATCTATTTAATATGAAACACAAAGTTTACTATACACATTGTATTGTGTTATAATACCTACAATTTTCACACCCCTTTCAATATTTCTAGTGTCAGATGTTGATTTGCTGTCACGAATGCCTTCTCCTTTGCGTTCTTCTATCGACGATGAACAGATTTCATTATTTGATATCTTTGATGTATTTTCTTTGAACCCATAGTTTATATTGAATGTTCGAATATTCGTAAGATCCGTATTTTCATCAGAATGCTGTTCCCCTCGAGAAAGCAGTTGATTACCGACATTATTATCTCTATTGATTCGCATTAAATCCGTATTGGATATCGAAGTTAAAGTATTATTTAGAAGTATGTTAGACTTCGTAATATCATCAATATCTGCACGTGCAAGCAACGCTTGTTTTTCGTGTTCGTATTGTATGTCAAGACTTCTTCTGACTTTCTTCGATTCATCTTTGGATTCATTTGTGGAATTCGTAACAACATTGTACATTCTTCTCTTCAATTGTATTTTAAAATCATCATTTTTTGAACACGAAGAGTAAGGTCTTGGACTCTGTTTCTGTAACGAATATCGATCATTATTGGTTTCTTGTTCCTCATCAATAGATGACACGTCTTCAAATTCCTCGGGTGTTAAAGAAATAACATTGCTAATTTGAATATTCGACATTGAATTGCTGAAATCACAATCATTTTCTACACTCAAACATATCGTATCATCCAAATCAATGGATTTTCCATCTTCCATACTGTTTTCCTTCAATCTGTCAGACTCTGTGACACCTAAATCATTATTATTATGTTGTTGTGCTGCTGTACTGTTTGCGTCCAACACTTCTTTTCCAACAGAACTAGAACTCTGTTGTATCCTTGTATTACTCCTTTTATACTTTTTATCTTTAGAGACATCATTTTTTAATGAAAAGACATTATTCTGTACGCTTTCAGCAATATCAGCAATGGATATTTTATTATTCAGTGAACTGGTTGATGCATTCTGTAATATACACATATATTTTAGTGTTTAAAAGTTATGCTTTATTTAATGGAATTTACTTAATGAAATGAATTCATTATATTCACCATATCATCATCGCTGTCAAGCATAATAACACTATTATTTGAAGGAATTGTTATAGATTTACAACACTCGTTTTCCAGGTTAATATGGTCTTCATGTAAGTTTGATTTGCCTGATGGAGTATTTTTATTATTGGTACATTTCTCTACACTTACTACATTCAAGATTGTATTCGTTTTTTCAATATCCTGGTGTCTGCTACTCCTCTTCTGTAATCTACTGAACATAAGGGTACATTTACATAAGCAAAAGAACCTTAATGCAATAGACATGTAAATTTACAATGTAGCAAAACTTATTTGTACTGACTCTTTCATTTGTTTGGCGATTTGATATTGTTGCTTTAATTTGAATGTTCGTGGGCCAGGACGTAACTTAATGGCAGATATCTCTTGAGCTTCAACTAGAACCGGTGCATCTATTGTATATGGCATAGGCATTTCTTTGCCAACAGAAATGTCACTGTCTTTGTCACTATCACTGTCACTGTCTTTGTCATTACCACTGTCACTGTCTTTGTAGCTATCATTGTCACTGTTTTTGTCATTATCACTGTCACTGTCTTTGTCATTATCACTGTCACTGTCTTTGTTATTGCCATTACCAATGTCACTCTCACTGTCACCGTCATCATCACTGTCACCATCACCATCACCGTCACTCTCGCTTTCATCCAAGTTGGAATTGTTCCTCCTTAAATAATTACAAACATACATTAAGTTCTGATTAGACACAAATATAATAATACATATATGTCGCTTACCTTAAGTCTTACTACTAGAAATTACAATGGGTAAATAAATGGAAAATAAAGCATACATACTGTAATGGACTTAGAGGTGTTTTCGCATTGATAATTTTTGTTGACTTATCTGTAACTAACATTATAATGAATTACAGGGTTGAGTTTATTCTACAAAAATTATAGAAGTTAATGGTACTTCACCTAAAATAGAGACACATTCAGTGCATTCCCATGTAGGCTTAGTCCATTTTAGATGGCCACATGCCATATGAATTCCCTGAGATCCACAAGTTCGACACAGCGTCAACTCCCACTTTCTATTGTAATAAATTTAGAAAATTTTATGAAAAACTACAATAGTAGAAACCTCTTTCTTGTGAAAATAAAAAATAAATTATCACTTACGCATTAAAACTGGTATATTTTCTACCTTTAGGACATAGACAGACTGGAGCATCACATTGATCGTGTCTGTACAAAAGTTCTTGAAATGCATTTGGCTCGAGTTCCCAAGAAGCATCTCTGAAAAAAGAAAGGTCGTTTTATTAATCACTGATATTTTCATAATTTACCGTGAGCATATATCAATTCTACATAATTTCCCTCAAACTTACTGTCTAGGAATAAAAATACCATATTCTAACATTGCTTTCTGGAACTTTTTTTTATTATTGCACAAAGGACACTTGAAAAAGTAGCCGGCACTCATAGCAAGTTGCTAAAACATAATGTTTTTCACTGAGTACACAATTTCATGCATTTAAAAGACCATAGAAGATGATTCAAAATTTCTATATAGTGCTTTATGTACTTAGTATATCTTAAAAAATTGTTAACTTACTTGAACACATTTCCTATGAAACCAGGTATTTTTCTTACAACACGGCGCCCATATTGTATTAATTATATCAGTCGGATATACATTATCATAACAAATACAACATTTAATATCGGTAAATCGCTCCAATTCATTTTTCACCTTCAGATCTATTTTCTGTCTTGGTCTATGCTTTTGACAGTACGATCTAGGAAATAATAATGTTTCTATTTCTGAAGAAAACTGTTTTTTGAGGAACAGGAAATTCAACAAATACCTAAATTCACCAAAAAATTGGTGTAAGGATCCAGTTCTTAGTCCACAAGGATAATGAAATATTTTTTTACACTTGGAATTGCAACATCCCAAAGTAGCACCATTCTTCTTACAAAAAGAACATACCTTTAACAAAAATAATACACATTAGACGTAATAAATTATATTGTTTATGCAATGCATACACCATACGCGTTGAATACACTTTAAACATTATATCGCAAAACATATTATGTATTATATATTTTTTTGCCAGATCAATCACCAATCGTTTTCCTCTGCGTATCTCTTTTTGTATATCCGATACTAAGAATCCCAGAATGCCATCAGTGTCACGTCCTTTCTGTTCCATATTAGAAGATAGTAGCTATAAAATATATATCACAATTGAACACATTAATCTTAAATATATGCATTTAAGTAGAGTAAAAATAATTATATATAAAGCAAAATACTTACTAAACAATAATAATGTGTGACAACATCGCCGTGTTCATAAAACTTCCCATATTCTAATTCATCGTCGTCTGACAAACCACAAAAACAGCAGCTCTTTCGGTCAAACGACTTGCGTTTTGACATTTTATCTGCTTGTGAATGTGACAAAAGTATTTCTAATAAAACACATTGACAATCGGAAGTTAATAAGAATACTGAGACTACCGTGGGTGGTAATACTAAACCTACAGACAACCTACAGAGCAATAAGATTGACTAATGTACAATATACTGTCTTACAATAATCATGAAATTCAATTTATTTGGATTTTGTGTAATTTTGATTATAATATATAATTGAATAATGAAATCTATTGAATTGATCCTTATGAAGGCAATTTTATAATTTCAATAATTGTACAATAAGTATTTAATATTAAATTAACTCTCCTTTGTAATTATTATAAAATATATTGAAAACAGAATTTTTAGGGTTCGGAAGTTTTAATGTTAATCGAAAAATTCGAATGTAAATTAATGCGTTTTAGCGTAATAAACAGTATACGATATTGATATTAATTTTTGGAAAAGTACATGTGAAATTGAATAGTTTTACCAGTGCTTATCTGTAATACCACAAAAAACTCAAGTTTAATAAATCGAAATACATATAGAATATATGTGTTCAATGACTGTTTGAAATTTGTTGCTTTATCGATGTAGGTTCAGAAATAGTTCAATTGCAAAGTATACACAGCTATTGCAACTCGCAGAACGTTGACACAGCAAATGATTCTAGCGATAAACTACCGTACTCCATAAGATTTAAAACATACCGTACTCTTTTTACGAGTGAACAATTGATCTGTGACAATTAGAAAAAATTATTGAATTTCGATAATAGGGTTATTGTGTATATATCATTTAATTAACAAAATCACCTCTTTTCAAAAAGCGACACTGCGCGGGAAAGGTTCGTAAAAATGTGTACTACAACCTAACAGTTAAACTTTTACATATTTTACTGATAATACAGATAAGGTAGTCAGTACAGCATCGATAAATTCAGTGGATAGTTTTTCTTTTACTATTCTTTGCGGTTAACTATTTTTAATCGAAAAGCGAAAAGTGCAAACTGCGATAAAACAATTGTATAAAAAATCATAAACCACTAAATACAGATATACATAGAATACGCAACATGGTGAACGTGAACATAACCAGTACAATTCATGTTGACCACTAGAGGGCTACAAATAAAATTCATTATTTTCCTTATAGTCTTTCACTAAATACTAATTCGAAGTACTTGTTCCATTTTTAATATAAAATTTAAATAAACAAACACGGAAATGCTTCTCCTATTTCGGATTGATTGAAATTGACTCTTAATGCAATGAATTATGAAATGTACGAATAATACGTAGTCATTTGAAGCAACTTTTTCCTTAGCGAAAATTCAATCTGCGGCTTTGTTAACGAGTTATGGTCGAAAAATGACTGGCCAATGAGAGCGAAGCGCGCAAATTAGTACGCGCTCGAGCGAGAGCGTTCGACTGTCCGTCGGCCAGGCGCGCGAGCAGAAGTCAGAGAGCGCGAACTTTCCGAATTTTTTTTACTACGCGATGATAATAATTTTAAGAAAAACGCTGTTGATTCTTATTTCAGAATGTCTAAAGAATAATCACTAATTTTTCAGATCTGAAATAATAAAGAATTTAGCCGTGTCAGCCGTTTTAATTTTCTGGTATGCATGACATCTCACGCGTACCACATGAAATTTTTCTACGACACGTACTGTGAAGATAAAGAATAAGTAAAAGACGCGAAGTACAAGAGGATAAAGAAGGCGAAATCGAAAAGCCTGGAGGAGGTGCGGGGCCGTTTGCGGAACTTGGTCGAGAACGGGAACAAGATCCCAATATCGTTCGCCAGTCTTACGCCTGAAGAGACTGCCGTACCTACCTTCTCCCACCCCGCATACAACCTTCTCCCACCCCGGCCTCTCGCGTAGACGGGTCGTTTCGGCCGATCGAAAAGTCTTATGCCTGAGCAAAACCGTGAATTTACGCGAAAGAACAATGGCATACCTACCTGCTGACGTAGGGCCTCTACGTCATCCCGGGACTTCTCGCCACGACGGGTTGTAGAGCTTTTTTACGACCCGTTGTCCCCACTTTGCGGACCCGCGCGATTAAAGTAAGGGGATTGAATCGTTGTCGATTCAACAGCGACCGGCTCGCCCGACGGTGGTGTTGTTATCGAAATTCTCATCGCTCCATGCGATATTTACTGTACCGTCTCGAGAATGAAATTAGAGAACGTCGAGCGCGGAGAATTTCCAACACTTGTGATTAACACGATTATCTTATTATTAAATTAGTTTTGCGAATCGTTCGTTGAATTCTGTTCGGGTACAGAATTATATAAATTTAAATATCGTTTACGTATTTCGACGGGGTTACTTATTGTTTATCTTCACAGTACGTATCGTAGAAAAATTTCATGTGGTACGCGTGAGATGTCATGCATACCAGAAAATTAAAACGGCTGACACGGCTAAATTCTTTATTATTTCGGATCTGAAAAATTAGTGATTATTCTTTAGACAAACTGAAATAAGAATCAACAGCGTTTTTCTTAAAATTATTATCGTCGCGTAGGAAAATTATTCGGAAAGTTCGCGCTCTCTGACTTCTGCTCGCGCGCCTGGTCGGCGGACGGTCGAACGCTCTCGTTCGAGCGCGTGCTGGTTCGCACGCTTCGCTCTCATTGGCCAGTCATTTTTCGACCATAACTCGTTAACAAAGCCGCAGATTGAATTTTCGCTAAAGAAAAAATTGCTTCAAATGACCTCAGGAACCCCTCATTTCCCGCTGTCAAATTACTTTTGGGACACCCTGTATACTCTTTATTCTTCTCGAATACCTATAACAGCGTTCTCAACACGATTATAATAATGATCACAAGAATATCGGAACGGTTTAAAAGTAAGAAAGAAAATTCAGTGTTTCATGTTTCTTCTTTCATGACAGAAATTATCAAGATTATAAATAATACTATTTAAGTATGGTACTTGAACAAATTCTCTTTTAGCTTCAGCTGAACTATAGAAAACCGGACAGTCCAGAGATTCACATTTTACATCGTCCAAATAACCGGTACAAGATCGACATATCTGAAACCAAATGTAATCAATTTATCAGATATGACAATGTAATTTTATAAAAATATTTTTACGTTCGAACATGGACGAGACGACAGAGTATTGTACCATAGTAAGTTCGGAATGAGTGCGTTCCAACCACCTCAGCTTCTCGTATAAAACAATGATTGTTTGAGTCGGGTTTTCTATGCAATTTGTACAAATGTCTTTTTGCGTTTGATTTCCGCAAGCAACGCACACAATTGTATTAAAAAACTGTCGGATAGTCTGTTTGTGATTGTGAGTAAATAAACTAATTGCTTTACCAGGTGTTTGCCTATGGGACATTTCTCTATACCTGAAAATAAACATATCGAATCAATATATTTCAAATGAAAAATAAACAAATAGTATAGATATTAATGCGGGTAAGATGTTGAAATTATTTTTTAATACCACGCATTAACGTCGATGCCAATTAAGTTCAAACAGCGATTAAGAGGAGGTACAATAACTTTCGTTATATAGTATATTGAATTTGGGTTCAAACCCTCATCCGAAATCACTTCCATCGGAGTTCGTACACATTGAATAAGAGGTTGATTCGGTGCACCTGCTACTATCACATAACGTACTCGTTCACCAGTACGGGGCACCGCTCGAGGATCTTTACGCATTAACCTCCGTGTTAATTCCAATGCGGGCACACTAGCGCTAGATTTGTAGCCCTGCAAACCGCGAAATTCTTTTGCAAAAGTTAAATCTTGAATCGATATTTTTCTACGTAGAATTTTATCAAATTGTCTGACAACATAAAGTTTCACCAAAGAAAGGTCTTTGCTATCGAACAAAATCTTCAATGTTTTCTCGAGTATCTGAAACGAAATATTTTTTATAATTCCCTTGTATGTATGTATGTATGTATGTATGTATATATATTTATATATGCCCCTCCTCCCATCTCTCTGTGTAGGTGCGGATGTACATTACCTTAGTTGCTGCTGGACAACCATCTCTACGGATAGTTTCTATACCTTTAGCTAAAAATTCAGGTTCTTTCTGGTCAAGAGACTCGTACATGTAACCGCAATATCTTTTTTTAGTCTAAATATAAAGCGATTTCGTAGTATTATACGTTTTAACTAATACTATTACCAAATTAATATTACAATTACAGTGTAAGAATATTACTTGCAGTATCGATGGCTGTAAGACTTTTTCAAACTTTAGTTTCACCGGAGCAGGATTGGCCGCAGTAATCGTATCAGCCATTTCACTTCCAATAGCAAATGCATCATCCTTTGATTTCCCAGGTAAAACTATGAACAATGAATCTGTATCACCATAAACAACTTGTGCACCCCATTTCGATGTAGATTCCACAATTTTAATTGCTCTCTCTAGAGTTTCTCTTCCTTTACTAACAACGCTGTCTCCAACCTGAAAATACAGTATTACATAGGTATTTATAATTGCAAAATTGTACACTAAACAAATTTCACTTCTGTATAAAACAATGACATACTTCGATGCAAGGCATTCTTCCACTATAATTGGCAGACGTATAACCATATGTAACATTTGCAATCAATTTAAGTCCTAATTGTTGTGAATGGAGAATACGCTGCAGTACACGGTTCTTCTTTCCATGGAGTTTCATAGACTGTTTCACCATTAATCGTGTATTTAGAATTTCTTTAAGCATTCGTGGCAATACACCAAGACGTACATATGGTTTCACAAAAGCTACACCACATGGTGTGAAATTTGTATTCCCCTGTAATCTTTGAATAGTACTTTTTTTTATTTTTAACGTAGTTGCGCCAAACTCGAATGGTCCATGGCTACAAGAAATACACAAAGCTTAGTTCGGCAAAAATAAACAATGTTAATATATGATATTATACTTACTGGTCAATGTGTTCTATACGACCTAAACATGTAGAGAAGCAGTAATTATAAGCAATAATAATGCTTGGATACAAGCTTTGAAAGTCAAGAACAACTATAGGATCGGTATAAAATGTTGACTGTGGTTCCATGATAAGAGGTAGAGATTCGGGTGCTCGCATTCGAGCTCTCTGTTGCATAGACGGTGAAACGGCAATATAGTTCAAAGGTTTTGCGAGTCGCAGCATCATCGATTCGACACGGAACTGGGAACCTCGGGAAAAAACTTCGTAAAATTGTATTCCAAACAGTCGTGCGTGTTCACAAGTTCTTCCTAAAATGGTTCATCGAGTTATACATAAAATAACAATATTTAAAAATTTTTCGTAATTATACATGTGTAATACACATCAATGTACAACATGTCTCTACGACTTGTGTATATATTATAAATAAATATATTGAATAAATACAAACCAATGATATCAAGGTGTAGAAGTATTCTAAGTGTACCAACAACTCTTGTAACGTAATGAGAGATAACTTTCCATTGTATTGTTACATTGTTGTGCTTCCACCAATTGGTTAAATGTTGAAAAGTAGGACATGAGATTCTTTCGTGTAGTACATGGTACATAACATTCTCAAATGTGTAAATTAATAATGCTGTGAAAAAATATGAATGCGATAAACGATATACGAATGCTATCTGCTTATGACTTATGCATTACCTATTTCATGACGCATTATCCTCCAAACATCAAGAACAATTCGACCTGGTATTTTTATATCGTTTATATTATCTCTATCCGATGTTTGGTCTTTCAAGACTGGAGTAACATTTGAAATTCTTGAAATTTGCCATGCAAAATTACTAAAACCTATGCGGTTGGCCCTCTGTACAATGTAACCCCACGAATGAGATTCTATCTCCCAACCAACTAAAATATCTGCATCGCTATGCCTTAACAGTGTTATCAGGCTGTTTAGTAGATCCTTCTCACTCGATACGTACGACGTTGGACATTTCGTACTAGTTGAATAAAGATTTTTTATTCTTGAATCGTTTATAGAAGAATTTACAATGATAGCGCCTAGACAAGTCGATTTAATATTATAGTTATTTTGTTCTTAATAATAAATGTTGAAAACATGATGACAGAATGTTAAATATCGTATATTGTATATACTTGTATGCATACCATGTACTATTTGTTCAATATCTGAGGACGATGGTACATCGTTATGTACAGCATAGAATATTGCTTCGATTGAATCGTGTTCCGGATCAGGAAGCAGTTTACCACGTGTTGTGGTATGTACTTCTAATGATAATATCGTCAAATACTGATACTGTAACAACGAATACATATCGTAACGCTTATCCTAAAGCTATCCATATTACAAAAGAAACTGATACCATTGAAATGAACTAAGATTATTTACCGCTAATAAACCTTTGGCATTCCGAAAATTCTCATTCACAGCATTTCCGCTACCATGTTCTTTTATAGAATCCTCAATATGACCATACGAGAATCCTAAATGCAACGGATCATTATTTTTATATAATAACGGATTTTCGAGCATTTTTCTTAAAGAAGGATTCAAATTATCGTTAGATCCACTTAAACTTCTACCATGTGAACCTGTAGAACTTTGCGACTGTTCTTTTGAACATTCCATGTCAGGATTATTTGCTTCAGCATCAATGCGTTCGTATTTCTCTTTTTTCTCCTTCTTCAAGTCACTTTTCATTTCAATATATTTAATATTTCGTTGTAGTAAATACTTTTTAGCTTGTAACCAAAGTTTAATGTTTTTCACAGTAGGTGGTCGAATAAAAGGTTGAATTATAACCGAATAATGTCCAGTGAGAACTCTTTTTATGTTGTATGACTTTATGTTTGTTCCAGACGGATAAAATTCGTTTATTTTCAGTCTACGCCATAGCTTAAGACCGGTGACTCTGTCCAAACTAGAGTTAAAAGGAATCACATCTTCGATATTACTATTTTTGGTTGAAATTTCTTTTTGTTTTCGAAGGTCGATTTTCTTACTAAAAAATGGTCCATTCGAGTAAAAGATGCTATACTTTTTCATAGTATTTATTATTCTTTCTCTGTTTGGTGAATGAAATTTTGTAGTAATTATAATCAATTTGCCTTGTGTAACTTTGCTTGTAGAATCTAATGATAAAACGTTCAAATTCTCTGCTTCTGATTCGAATTTTTTATTAAGGAATTGAGTATATATCATGTTAGAAATATCTTCATTTTTAATATCGTTCTCATTGTATTCCTGCAAAGTTCTATTTGACAAAGTTCTTATGCCTAAATCAGCATCGATGTTTAACATACTTGATGAATTGTTTTCACGATTTATTTTCTCATTCTTTCCTGTACATGTTTTTATCAAATTCTCGTGATCGGTTAAATGTATAACAGGAATAATAGCAGTAGTATCATTTTCCTGCAATTCACTCATAATTTTCTCTACTGAAAACAAATGTTGAGAATAATTCTCACCAATATCATCTTTCATAGAACCAACTTTTACGTCATTTCTGTCTAAAAAACTCAGTCGTTTGCGAACTTCTTTACTACTTTTAGAAATGATGTTTTTTGTAAACATTGTCTCCAACAAATTATTTTCTTTAAGCATTGAATTAATAGGCTCCTGAACATTTTCTACACTATTCTGAGCAAGATGTGCTAAAATATATAATACATATGTAAGTACAATACATTATTGACATATCTCAGATATTTAAAATCAGATAAAATAAATAAAGTTATTTACCTTGTTTTACCTCGGAAGACGAACTAGAAATTTTCTCACATTGTAAATCTATTCTTAATTGATTCTCATGCGATTTTGGCGTAATAAATGTAAATCTCGAATTACATGGTTTATTTCTCCAAGTATCATCCTTTTCCAGACATTCGTCCGCTTTAGGAGACATTATTGTTATATCGAGAGTTGAATATTTTCTTGTAGAACAAGGATTTTCCAAATCTCTTACTTTAACTGGAGTACGCCGTCGTTTCTGTAGAAACTCTAAACTTGAGTCTTCGTATTTTAGTTTTCGTTTTTTTAAGGAAGTGTTGATTAGATTCTCTTCATTTTTAAATTTTGCGCCCAATTTATAAAAGCAAATGCGCTTCTCTTGCCTATCAGTAGTAATATCAAGATCTAAATCAGAATCACTAGAACTGTCAACTGCATTACCATCAAATGAAGGTATTTTTACTTTCGTCAAGGAATTCTGAGTAGTAAAATGTGTTTCATTATGATCAATTATATTTTCTAAATTTGAATGCTCGACTAATAATGACATGTGATCGGTATCATCTATGTCTATGTCGTATACATCTAAATCTTGATGGTCCAGTTCATATACATTTAATGCGGTCATAGAACAACTGTGTGATACTAAATTATCTCCAACAATTTCAATTGTTTTCTTTTTTCTACTCTTACGATCAAGTATTTGCTTTTTATCAAGTTTGATATGTACCAAAAAATGATGTATATCACTATCAAATAGCATTGAGTTAATTGACTGCAAAACAGAGTGATCAAATAAAATTTGATGCATTTTTTCTCTTATATTCAATATATTCTTTGAATTAAGTAGAAATTTTATCACCTTTCTTTGAAACAAATTATTACATTCCTGTATTTTAAACAAATTACTAGGTTTCGATATAATATTTTCAAATTTATCAGACTTTATTGGTAACTGTTTTTCATTTTCCAAGCTCAAGTCATTTAAACCATCATACTGTGGAAAATTTAACAAAGTAACATCTTCAATATCATTTTCCAGCATAATAGACTCGTTATTTCTATTTTTAATCTTTTCATTATCATTGTCATTTTCATTTTCATTTTCATTTTCATTTTCATTTTCAATTGTACTTAAATGACTAGTAGTCTTGGAAACTGTATACCATGAACTAAGATCGTCTAAATCTAAACTTGTAATATTTAAATCTTCAATATCATCTTCACTATCTTCTTTGATTTCATTGCTTAATACTGAATATTGTGAAGCTATCACGCTATCATTGTCAACAGTGACTTCTTCTTCACTTGATTCTGCTAAGTTAGCTAGCATTTCAATCAAATGTACATCATCTATATCCACTACAAATAAAGCATATTTTCACACAGTATTACTATAAATAAATTTATTCATTATTGATTATTCCTACTTACAATGGCTAACATCTGTAGTTTCATCCTGAGACAGAGTCTGCTTCAATGTATTAAATTTCTCAAAATTTATCGATTCGTTACTTAATAATATTTTACCATTATGTTCTTTTGTTGGCACGTTCAACTTAAAATGATTTGACACATGTGAAGCATTAAGGGAATTATCTTTGTCTTCGACTTCCAATGGATAACTAAACATGGACGATGTTACTGATTCCATTATCTTACTTGTCTTAATATGAAAATAAATTAATCAGGATTTGCATTTTAAATAGAAGTTGCACATCATGCACTAGTTTTTTATACCTGGGAAATAGTTTGTAACCTTCGTATTAATCTTTCTTCCTGATAAATATCACTATCAGATGGTCCATAAACTCTGTTGTTTGTATTTGTATATAATATTTGCGATTCAACTTGCTCTAACCCTTTAGCCTCTCTTCTATACCTTTCAGTATTCCAAATTGCTGCTATACCAGGATTTAAGTCTAAGCCATTTTCAATTTCTTCTTTATTGAGTATTTCAGTTGCTCGTGCATCTACCTCTAATTGACTTGTACTTTGTCTAACAACAGATGCAGGAAGATATGCCTGCATATCATTAGAATCCAAACAGGTCTCATTTTGAGAGTTCTCCTTGGATCCTGCTATTGTATGTTGTCTATACTTGATATCTCTTAAATTTATCAAGCTCATACCATAGAGATTATAATCTATCATAAATTGTAATACAAAGGGAATATGAGCTTCATGCGGTTGAAGACTTTGATTAAGTACCGTGCCATTCTATAACAATACATTCATTATTATGCACATCTAGTACTTAACAAGAGATTAAGTAGAAATATAGAAACTATTTACTTGTAAGAGATCAGCTGCTCGTTTAACCATTGCCGGATTATACAAATATATTTTAAAAAATAAATGTTCTGTTTCGTGATATCCATAGAGTGGACTAAAATAAATATTTTGTACAATTTATCAATATTATAGATTTAATAAAAATTCTTGCAATAGAAAGTCCCCTTACATTCCAGAAATTCGTTGAATTTTATAAACATGTTGAGTTTTGGACATTGCCGAGCCGAGAGATACATTAATCGCAGAATCTATTGCTGCAGCTAGTCTGTACATAAAACTATCAATATTCTCCTCTATCATACATGGTATATAAATATATGGAAATACACCATGAATATGAAGACATGTTTTTAATCCTAAATAAAGAAAATAAAAGACTTATAGAATAGTTATTAAAAGACTTGAAATTACATTGCAACATTTACCCGTCGGAGTAGACCCAAATATTCTAATAACTGGAACATGTTTGATTTCTGTCCCACGAAAATCTGAAAATGTTACATCCAATCCAGGCAGTGGAGCTGATTGATAACTGTCTAATGTTACCAAGCTAATGCAAAACATACTTGATGTCTAAAAATACAGTAATCGTTAATTTTTATTTGACTAAAGTAAACACATGCATATGCTAATTATTTAAAATATTCACCTTATATAATAGTAATAGCGCATTAGATTTTAGGTTAACTTGAAAATTTTCGTATCAATTTTTGCATTTATAAGGTTTCTTCACTTAACAAAGATATCCAATCTTTCGATTGCCATTTTAAACACAATGTTGTCTTTCCTAAAAGAAATTAATCAAATAACATGTATGCACTTTTATATAGGGCCACATTTCCGTATTTAACCAAATGTATTAACTATAGTCTATACGTAGTTATAATTGCAAGTATGTACATACGTAAATACCACTATCTTTCATTCAGAAAGTATATGCACAAATGTAAATTTAAATCAACACTTTCCTTCTCTATTAAAGGCAAAATTACAGACTAGCATTACATTTATATTGTCATTTGACTGTATTAAAATTCAGTTTTCTAAAATATTTATTTCATATTTTCATAGTGTACAGTATAGATTATACAAAAGCACATGCTTTATTTTATTTTATGAGAATGGGACTGAGCCATACAAAAGTAGTTTCATAAATCTTGTTTAGAAAAATATTGATCTAGTAGTATACAATTATCGTATCAACGTATTTGTAAGTCTTATACAAATTGCAATGGATAATAACATCAAATATCTTTCCGTTTTCCATCTTCTTATAGGAATACTGTAATTTCTTAAATATTTCATAAAAACAATATTATATAAAACAGTCTTCTTCTTATATATATACGGATGTAGGGAGATATAGATTAATATATGTAGAATTTTTGTATATAAATATTCATTTTCAAATTTAAGATTCGCTTTCTTGGATCGAATAGTATCGAAAAATAGATATGTTTCTATATGAAATTAAATAATTTACACAGACAATTAGTTCTATAATAAATTAAATGTATCGTATGCCACAAAATTTTCTCCTCCTACATACGTATTAAAATAATACAAATATTTGATTATAAAAAGAAAAAGGGAAAAAAGAAGGTTGATACATGTATTATTTTAAACAGGAGAGTTTAAAGAATGGCACACGAACTTTTTTCACGAAAAGGATTAGATTTCTGCGATGAAAAGCCAACCAGCAAACAATCTTCTTGCTCGTGCTCGGTAATGTATTTCATGATATCCTCTACAGCTTTGCTGACCATGATTCGCTTCAGAGCAGCTTCACGACGAAACTGCTCTGTAATTTGACGTTGTTGTTGCAAATTCGTGATCACCATATCCATAACAGTCGCAAACAACAGTTCTTACCAGACACCTGCCAAATGTAACACATTTACTTTATATTTCCTTTGATGATTGAATTATGGTACGTGTCTAAATAAAGCCTTTTAATATCAGTATTTAGCATGTAGAACGTAAAGAAAAATATTAATATATAAACAATCTTCGATATACGCGTATTTTGAAACACTTGATTAATTAAACTTTCAATTGAAATCTTATGAAAATAAAACATTACTTACCAGGTTGACGACTGTAAATTAAATAATACGTATTTGGTGTTTTTCTCGATAATTCTTACTGTTGATTAGAGTTTACAACGGGAGCCTATCCCTTAAAGCTGATTCTCACGACAAGAATTCCCTGTGTTACCATTAAGGTTCTTTTCGAACAATTGTTTAACAGTTTTTATTGATTGAAATTGAATTTAAGATGATTTTGAATTCAAAATGAAAATACAAAACCTTTCAACATTTTATTTAGACAAATCTCGTGTTTTCGCATTTTGTTTTCAATTGGACTACTGATACTTGTGATGTACGTTATATGAGAACTTCGTATAGTTGTAAATGATATCCTGCGCATGCGCAATGAATATTGATGTTAAAACAAGACCGAAGTTTCGTTTCTGCAGAGATTCTCTGTGACTCTGTGGTAGCCTACTAATTGTGAATCGCACGTGAGAAGATCTTTCAATTTCGAAAAAAGTAATGGCTCTACACGTACCGAAAGCACCGGGCATAGCCCAAATGCTTAAAGAAGGAGCCCGCGTAAGTTGAGAAAGTCATCAATTGACTATATTTTACAAGAAACTATTCGTATAATTTCGTAGCGTGTTGTCGAGTCACTACAGAATTATATGCTATTCCTTCCCCAAATGCAATGAACGTTGCCTTTTATAGACATAACGCATTCATTCTGTAGTATTTACACCAGTATATGAATTCTTTAGAATAAAAAATTTTTTAGATATTTACATTTTCTTCTTTAATTATATCAAGTTATCTGTTACCGGTTTATAGCCTTTAAGTTGTCAGTTTAAAATACAATGACGAAAGTTCTGGATTATGGACGCATAATTTTATAATACGAAATTATAACAATACCGATCACTTTAATAGTTGGTCCCAAATATATTAATTTTTATTATTAACCTTAGAGAGCTTTCCTGTAGCATATCTTTTTTTTCAAAACACATTAAACAACAGTTTAACAATGTATTTTCTGCCTTTGCATTAGTATTTTTCAGGTTTAGAAGAGGCTGTGTACAGAAATATACAAGCTTGTAAATTATTTGCACAAACTGTCAGAACTTCATATGGACCTAATGGCATGAATAAAATGGTGATTGATCATATTGAGAAATTATTTGTTACCAATGATGCAGCCACAATTATTAGCGCACTGGAGGTTGAACATCCAGCTGCAAAATTATTGGTTTTAGCATCGAAGATGCAGGAAGCCGAAGTTGGGGATGGTACAAATTTTGTTATAATTTTTGCTGGAGCACTCCTCGAAGGTGCAGAAGAATTACTTCGTTTGGTGAGATGCTGTAATACATACTACAATAGATCTATATTATTACAATTGCATTTATTATTAAAAAGATATTACAAATAATTCGTTTTACAACAGGGTATTAATGTATCTGAAATAGTTGAAGGATACGAAGTTTCATTAAAGAAAGCATTAGATATATTGCCATCATTGGTTTGTTATGAAATAAAAGATTATAGAGATGAGGAAAAAGTAAAAGTTGGAATAAAACCAGCTATAATGAGTAAACAGTATGGAAACGAAGATATCCTCTCTTCGCTTGTCACAAAGGCCTGTATATCTATTTTGCCAGAAAAGACTACTTTTAATGTAGATAACGTACGTGTGTGCAAAATACTTGGCAGTGGTATATTTACTTCCCAAGTTGTTCAAGGAATGATATTCAAACGGCAAGTAGAAGGAAACGTTATGAGAAAAGATAATGCCAAAATAGCTGTCTATACGTGTGCCGTGGATGTTATGCAAACCGAAACAAAGGGAACTGTACTGATAAAATCAGCAGATGAACTTATGCAGTTTTCTCGAGGAGAAGAATCTTTGTTACAAAGTCAAATAAAAGCGATTGCTGACAGTGGGGCTACTGTAGTAGTGTCTGGAGGGAAATTTGGTGACATGGCTCTACATTATATGGAAGTATACAAATTAATGGCTGTTAGAATACCTAGCAAATTTGATCTCAGAAGATTATGTAAAAGTGTAGGATCTACCGCGCTTCCAAAATTGGTAATAATTTCATTCTCTATGTTCTTTTTATTTGCGTGTAACATGCAAATATTCTTTAATCGAACCATTTCTCTGTCAAGGTCCCACCATCAAAAGAAGAATTAGGATTTGCAGATTCTGTTAACGTCGATGAAATAGGAGATACCATTGTAGTAAAATTTACGTTAAATGGCAAGGAAAGTCGTATTAGTACTATAATCATTCGCGGATCTACAGACAACTACATGGATGATATCGAACGGGCGATAGATGACGGTGTAAATACGTTCAAGGGAATAACAAGAGATGGAAGATTCCTTCCTGGTGCAGGAGCTACCGAGATTGAGCTAGCATCGCAACTTCTCACTTACGCGGATACTTTACCCGGTTTAGAGCAGTATGCAGTACGTAGATTTGCAAGCGCATTAGAAATGTTCCCGAGAACGTTAGCAGAAAACAGCGGAAGTCATGCTCCTGAACTTTTGTCGAAACTTTATGCAGCGCATAAAGAAGGCAAGACAACTTATGGTATCAACATCGATGTACGTGTTTTTGAACAATGATTTCCAAAATAATTTATTTTACCATTTTACAGTTTCATAATGACCATTAATGTGGTTGCTAATAAACAAATGTTCATTTTTAGGTAAAAGCTACAAAAGTTATCGACGTTCACGAAATTAATGTTTTTGATCTGTTCTTAACGAAACAGTGGGGTTTAAAATACGCTGTTGATGTCGCATGCACTGTTCTCAAAGTCGATCACATTATAATGGCGAAACGTGCTGGAGGTCCAAAAGTACCGGGTGGCGGTATTCGTGACGATGACGAATGATAATATATATTATAATAATTGTAATTTGTAATTCTTACGTTTAATTTAAAATATTGCATTTTCTTGGCTTTCAGTGCACTCAGTTTAAATGTTATAACGCTTCACATTTTCTAATAAACACACACAACAATTTATGAATTATATTAAAATACACATCGTTTTATACTTTCCTTAAAAAAATAAATACATTCGATTCTGATATATTTAATAAAATTTAATAATTCTATTATACAGTATTCATTTGCCTGTATCATTTTCTTGCTATTATTAAAATTGTTCTTAACACTAAACCTACCACTGTGGGTCAAATTTTTATGGACTTACACATATTTGCGTAAACGTTATCATATCGCTATCAAACTTTACGACTCTTCTATGTCAAACAGTGTCGGTAAGTTTAGTGTTAATAAAAAAAGAACCTCCTATTAAAAGAGCTCAACAATTTTCTCAATTTTCGTACCATTCAGAAACTATTTAAGATTGAGGTTAGTATGATTAAATACACATTGAAGTTTCCTACTTTCAAAATAACCAATGGTGTTTTAAAACTTTTCCAATAGAATTGAAAGAAGAGCATAGTTACGCGATAATGTATATATTAAGGATTGAGTAGTTGATAAGGAATGATAAATTGATAACAACAAGGTAGTTCTTATCAAGCTGTATGATAGAGACTTCAAAGAGATAAAGCAGCCTATATAAATAAGTAGACACTACTTTTGTAAAGTAATACTGTTTTCGTTCCATATCCACAACTGAGAAAGAAAAGAAAGTATTTATAAACATGAATCTTAAATTTGCTAGTAATTTGTCTTTTATGTTCAACGAAACACCGTCTATTAAAGAAAGATACAAACTAGCAAAAGATGCTGGATTTAAAGCTGTGGAGAGCGGTTTTCCTTATAATTTTGATGTTGAAGAAATATCAGAGGCTAAAAGAAGTGCTGGCATTGAACAGATTCTGATAAACGTTTATACTGGTATACATGAATTATGATTAACATATTCGTATGAGGTTTTTATTAAGATAATTTTTATTGTATAACAGGCGATGTATCAAAAGGAGAATTAGGATTTGCTGCAATTCCTGGACAAGAAGAAAACTTCAAGAAGAGCATTGATACAACGATAGAATATGCAAAAGCACTGAATTGCAGAAGGTAAGATGATTTTATATATTAACCAACAATAATTATAAATTTGATTTTTAATCTATTTTTTCCTTAATTGTGAGAATCCACATAATGTCTGGTAATGTGAATCAACCAACATCTGTCAATGACAATATCTATGAGAAGAATCTATTATATGCGGTTGAGAAATTTCAGAAAGAAGGAATCATGGGTCTCATTGAACCTATCTGTCGTGCTGCTGCTCCAAATTATTATATGAATTGTTTTGAAAAAGGTAATTATATAATGTTGCCAGAAATATTAATCAACCACTTGGTTTCTAAAATGAAAATATTATTCAGGTTTAAGCATAGTGAAAAAAATAAATAGCCCAAATATGAAGTTATTACTTGATATTTTTCACCTGCAACAACTTTGTGGAAACATTACAAAAAATATTAAGGACTCAATGCCTTACATAGGTATACATTAATTCTTAAATAACATATAACATTACATGTATATGTATATTATAAATAACCAGATTGTTAATTTTCTTTTCTTTCTTTTTGACTGCAGGACATGTACAAATTGCTCAAGTTCCAGACAGACATGAACCCGATACACCTGGAGAAATAGATTACAAATATGTACTTTCCGTTTTGGAAAATGAAGGATATGATGGATACGTTGGATTGGAATACCGTCCAGCATCATCTTCAGTCGGAGGATTAAGTTGGATGCAGAATTATGGTTACAAATTCTAAGAATATTACTTTTGTACAAAGTAAGAAAAAATGAATAAAGAATGTTTTCCAAATGTCACCTGAATTTCAAGATACATTATATTTTTACAATTAAATTTTTATTATAAACATTATACATGTACACATAGGAAAACAAAAAGCAAGTAAGCTTATTTTTTTATATCTATATATCTTTATATATATTGTTCTTATAATGATATACATATATTGTTCTTATGATATTAGAAAAAAATGTTTTATACTGTTTAAAGTAATATTGTCGCGTTAATTAGATTTTGTTTTTTGACATATATAAGAGACACAAAAACAATTTATAATGACGATTTTAATACCTACACTGGACTTATGTGTATACATATATTATTTGTTATTCGGTAAGCTTTTACATATTTTGTTCTTCGTTCGATGACTGTATGAGAAACAAATACACATCAACTATTTCATATCGTACCATACTGTAAAATTTATAAAACGTTCATTTGTATTCTTAGTCATTTTCAGAAAGAAGACTATGTCAATATGTAACGCAATGCAATAAAATACATTAGTACAAAACATACAAGATAGTTGAAAAAAGTTCTTCTGTTTTTGCAGACAAACAGGTTATTGTGTTAGTAAAAAAATCGACAAATTATAGTCAATTTTAAAATGTACTATATCGTTCTCAATTCTATTATACCGCATATAATTGAAATTTTACAAATTCATTAACTATATCTTGATACAAGTAATTGCAAGTTTTTAAGTACTATATATGTATATACATAATTTTGTTTTATATATGCGAAATAAGAAATATTGTTAAATAATTTTATCTGGTTCTTTAGTTGTTAGACAATTGTTAATACAACTATCAATCGCTTTCTGATAACCAGCAATAGTTCTATTACTATTCAATATTTACTGAAGTCTTAACTGTATATTATACACGTTTATAATATTCACGGCAGTAATTTCTTTCAATTATAATTTACATATATCATCACATCGATTTTTCATTTTTTACATTTTATTGTTGCAACTATCATTTAAAAACAAAATCATTGTAATATTGCTGGAAATTTTTCTATTGACAAGATAGACGTTCAAGCCAAGAAACCTAAACAAGTTTCTTTGCATTTAAATTACTGTGACAACAGTGTTATTAATATATGTATAGGTAAATAGAATATTATGACTAAGTCTATCAAACTCTGAATTAAGTAGTACCATTCACAGTCTTTGCATGAACCTTTTGCAGTCGTATGTTAATCTGTTTTGTAAAAACTTAAATTAGAAGTAGTGATTGAATATATCATATATTATACATCACAAACACACAATATACGCAGTGAAATGCCTGCGGTATATCTACCGCTATGAACTAAACCAATCACTTGGCTTACCTAACATAATAGAGTATTCAGATATAAGAGAATATAATAACTGCAAAAGATTTATGTAGAGCCTTGAAAACTTAAATCAATTTTTGTTAACCAACAACAAAAAGTTGTATGTAATAAAGACGAAGGGAATTTAATTGCTGTATCAAACAACTTCAGTTGTATCCACCAGTGGTTGATTTGCATCTGCAGCAAAACCTATTACAGCAGTGCTGTAAAATATTTTAAATGCGTTTAATCAAACCGAAGATTATTGATTGGAAAAGTGTTAGATGTTACTAGATTAGTGATTGTAATTGTAGTGATAAACAAACCCACAATAATAATATTTGCATTTCGCTTTTCAGTGTTATATGTTTGTGTTATTAAAGCTGCATGAACATAATGACATGCAATGTATATAACAATATAAAACTTATCATATCTTCTAATCTTATTGTATTATTACTATTATGAGTACATGACTTCACTATTGCAAGCCTTTGTACCTTCTATTGTATTTTCAATACCTTTTCCACAAGAATTTTGTTGGATTAAATATGAACTTAATACACGTGGGATCGATATCATTAAATAACGGATATCAAAGTCATTGAAAAAGGAAAAAATAATAAATGTAGAAATGTTTTTGAGTGCTATGTTGATGATAAGGTAAAAATATAAGGCTGTAATTTGAAACAGTTATGTTCAAAAGGCAAATAAAATTGACGAAAAACGTCGAATTTTATTTAAATAAAGAAAGGAAGAAACTTTTACTATGATTTGTATAAAGCATATAAGTAGAATTATATAATTATGTTTGGTAATAAATAACAGTATTTATATATTTCTTAAATTGAAACGTATTATAAGTGTAATACATAAAATTGTTTATTATATTTAATAATAAATTAAGTCTACATGTATAATAGAACATTCGTGCCTAAAAAAATCATAACATATCAAAATCATGCATAGCATTCAACTCTAAAAATGAAAAATCAAATAAATATTTATACATTATGTTCGTATTCTGTAGAAAAGTTATTCATATTCTATAAGTAAATAGTATAGATACTATATAGAAGCTTTCCAACGTTACCAATTTATTCTTCTTTTTTTTTTTATGAATTACAGTTTTATTGTACATTAGACAGTGGCATTTGATGTCTATCATGTAGAATATTTTCTGCATATCCTGTACATTGGTAGATACGTAAGTGAGAAATGTAATAGTACTTATTAATAAATAATTCGTACAATTTTTGTAGTATTCATTAGGCATAATTCTCTTACGTTAAGTATTATAAAAATGTATATTCTTTATTGAACATTAAATATTAATTGAACTTTTAAGCAAGTAATCACATTAAAATACCTTATTCCTTCATTTTATTTAATTTTTGTAATGGAAATTATATTATTATATATTTATTTAATACAAAAATTCATGGTATGTATACAATTCAACTACCAGTATTCATAATCAAAGTATAGTATTTCACAATGTTAAAAGATTAAAATTATTAAAATTATTAGCGAATTCATCTTTGAAATTTGAAAGCATCGTACATTTATCGCACACATAATAATAAACCTACTTTTAATAATAACTTCAAATTTCTACTATCAACTAATAATATAATATCCATATGTATACAACCTTTTTATTAATGTCTACTTTGATTAAGTTTGTACCAATAATACAGAATAAAAAGTTTACATTAATAGTAACTATTATACATAATTGTGTCTCTTAGTTTGTGTATACAGAGAGTTTCAGTAACTCTGTTACAAAACTGTTATACAGCTTCTTACGGCTATCGTATCCTAGCACGTTTCTTTGAACAAAGCGATTAATTCCTTAAGCCTTAAGTAGTTTCTCGTATCGTTAGTAGTAACTAGCAACAGAGATACATCACTTTGTAACATAGCTACCAAGGCACCCTGTACGCTGTATACCATGTAGTATTAAAACTGTTCTAAAATGAGCACTAGCTGTTGTTTCATAGGGAATAATTACTTATATTCAACTCATTGAAGAAAAGAAAGACAATGTAGATAACATATAAGCTCATGTGAATGTGTAAAAGTATTCACAGGACTGAACCTATTATTTTTTTATGAATGCATAATATAGAACAGACTATAGACAGAGTAACTGCAGCTAAATAAGCTTTGTATCAGGAATACTGTAGCATGTACTTGGACACTGTATGTAGACTAATCGCACAGCCTTCATAAAGGGACTCAGACTACACAATACCTGCTTGCGACCTATAGGGAGGTGGAGAGTCAAGCTCGGTCTCATCACCCCACTGTTGGGCAGTATGTCCCAACAGAGTATGTGTGTCTTCGTTGCACAGCCGTTCAGGAAAGTTTACCCCATCGCCAAAACTGTAACCCACACCCTACCTTCTACTTGATGTTATCCCACATTTACTCAGAGATAGCGTAACTATTTGTCTTCATGCTGATAGTTCTCTGAACACATTGTCAGAGAATTTCAACTAGAAACTGAAGTTTTCGAATATAAACAATGCCTCTTGTGAAATGATCGTTTATGATACATTTACGTATCATTTTATAAGTAGCTAATTAAAAATAGTTACGCCACTTCTAACAGTTTATTATGTATCAATCTGTAAGAACCAAATGCACAATACCTCTTAAATTTGTAAGAAATGTATAATCATAATTGATCAATGTTTAATATGATACATCTACCTAAAAAAAAAGAGAGAACACGTGCACTATTTAAATACTAATTTTTACCAATTTCAAACGAAGCTGATACCTATTTGAAAATCGTCTTGATCGATGCTTATGCGTAGATTAATCGTACGTAAATAGAAAATTTCATTTTATTACGTATGAAACGATAAATATCGTAAATGTGAGATGTACGCGTCGAATACTGTACAGAATCGAAACAGGAATAACAGTATCAATAACTGTGAAGACTATACGTATAATATTATTTAATGCATTGTCGCAAATTAAATTTCATGATAATTCAAAAACATATTCTAAAAAAGACCGGACGGATAAATGTAGATATAATGCCAAAGTCATAACTTCATTAGTTTTATATTATTACAAATAAAAATATTAATTTACCCTTTATGATATTGCTATGCATTAAGAAAGAAATAATAGCACAACATAAACGAACAGTCGCATGCATTTAGGAATGAATTTTTGTTACTTTGGAACTCTGTGTGTATATATAAGTATAAAATGAACATGAAATGAAAATCTTCCGAACGAAAGACGATATTCTTCTACAAATTAAATCTATAAATCTGGAAAAAAAAGAAATAAAAATATGAAGAAAATGTTTCGTTTCAAATAAATGTATAGAATGGTAATTTATATTACCGTGTATCGTTCATACATTTAATAACTATGAACTAACTGCCTTCAACCAATAATATTAACGAGTTCCATAGTAAAGGTTATTGCAACTATTAACTTGAGATTTTATGCTTCTATAATGCTGACCTGTTTTGAGTACTGCCCATGGAGTCGTAAGTATTGGGTGGGCCTTGATGTTGCACGCGTACTGCATACGTGACACCATTTCCAAGACTAGAACACATTCAACGCACCCATCGCGATTTAACTAATTCGTACAATTACTGTTAGAGATAGCAATGCAGTATAATCAATGAGAACATTGGAAACTTTTAGTAATTAATACATAGTACTTTTTTTTCTTTACTAATTTTCTCTTCATATTTCGATATTAAACAAAACAAAACGCTAATTTACATAATTTTGATTGTAAAGGCAGTTTATAAATCTGTATATGATATTTTACAGAATATTTATAGAATACAACATTGTTTTAACGTTTACTATACCATTTTCTTCATTTTATATCTTATCAATGAAATGATTACTTATTTGTAAAGTTATACTACACGTTTATCCGAACCGGAACATACATACTTTCATTTTTTACACATGGTCGTATTTAGCATTAGGAAATTCGAACTTGTTCCACAACTCACGATATCTAATATCTATCGATATACACTATCTATCCGCGCTTTGATAAAGTTCACAATTCTATTAAAGTATTGAAAATATGTAAACAGATACATATATAGAAATTACATAGTAAATACAAGAAGTAAAATTTTCTATACATGTGTGCGTACATTGTTATACTTTCTTATAGATATGTATTATATACGAATATTTATAATTTAATTTACAATTGTAAAAAATCAACATAAATTCTAAGTAGATTTGAGAAGGAATCGCATTAATATTTTATATTGTGCAAATGGTTCACAGTTTAATTTTAAAAATTCTATAAATGCCGTCCTAATGAAAACACTACATTAAGAAATATGGCATTGAAATCACATTCAAAGAACATACCTAGTAAAAACAGGAAAGAACCACAATTTAGGATTATCACCGAACACCTCTTGAAAATTTTTGTATTTTCCTAGACTAAATCCATTTTTGTCTTTTCCTGTGCGGAACATAGGTGGAGTAAATGCTTCTGCAAATATATCGTGAGAGACATAGTTTAAATTTTTTAGAAGATTACACAATACAAAAATTATTTTTCTATTTAGATATTCTTAGATACCTAATGTCGATCTATTGCATAAAACCAAATAACAATGGTACAGAAAAAGAGAATTTAGGGTAACCGTGAACATCAATGCCACAGAGCATAACACGAAAAGTTGAAATTTACTCATCCCTTCCATTTCTCCCTGCAGAAGAAGTATTTCTATTACTATGGAAACAAACTACCACCTCGAAATATAATACATTACAGACTTAAGATATTTGGCTAAAAGATTTTGTTGTACTTACTCTGGAAAAGAGTATAACATATTGTATAGATGTAACGGCAATGAATAAAGAGAAGAGAAGAGCATATGCCAGAAACAGCATGAAAAATTTGTAGTTATGGAAACCTATACAGTTGTTTACCCATGGACAGTGGTGATCCATTTTTAAAATACATGTTTTGCACACATTACAATGGTGTGCTCGATCAGGTTTAATCAACTGACATTTCTCACAGAAACGTATTACTGAAAAATGTAATATATATAACGTGGTGTTGTGGAACTAGCAATTATAAATAAATAATAATGTGTATAATACCGACAAGGGTTAAGATATGTATAGACATGCATGTATAAACATACCTCCTTTAATGGTAAGATTCGTAACTGGAAGATCTTGTGCAAATCTTTCTAAAATTTGTCTATGTGCTTCTTCGGTTTCAGCTTGTTGAAATTTTTCCATTTCTACATCCGGTATCCTAAACTACATGGACAATTCTATTATAGTAATTATATTTAGATTTCAAAAACCATTATACAATTAAAATGTTACCTTATCCGGTACTGCTATTAGATCTGTAAATACGGTTTGCCAGTAAGACCACAAAAACATTAGAAATACGGCATGATAGAAAATTAGGTAAAAGGCTGTGAACAAACAAGCATAACGCACAATTTAAACAGCTTTTTATTGATATTACTATTTATATGTAGAATACTAACAAAAATGTACATACCTTTCTGAACATAATTATCTATTGTATCTAAAAGAAGATGAACATAATTAATAACGACATACAATATGAATACCATAAAATAAATTACAAATTAATTTACTTAATAGTAACTGTAATTAATAAGAAAAATTGTTTTCAATAGTTTTCATTTTCTTTTTTTACAATGTATGAATTGAAAAATTGGTGTTCCTCTGTTGGGAAGTTTTGTTTATCAAATATATGTATATTTGATAGCTATAAATCTGGATGCAATTGATAATCCATTGGAGTACATAACAGGTGTCGAATAATATGATATTCGTTTGATCGAAGGAAAGTTCTACTTATTGTTCACCGTTCACTCTAATTATAAGCCTAAACTTTTCTTTTTAGCATCGATTCCACTGTTCGTTATAAATAAGAAACAAGGAACAAAGAACAACAGAAATTTATTAAAAAGAACGGTTGTTTTATTATTAAAAAAAAATAATAAATTGAATAATTACAGTTGATAGTAGAATATTGTGGAAAATGTGAGAATCGAAGATTAATGCTTACAGAAACATAATCCCACCACATAAGCGTAATACGACCATACGATAACCGTCAAAACGAAAATAACTGGTATCCAGGAGACGGTCTTTATAAACCACCAACAAGGCCCGTCTTGCTTTCCCATACTATCCACC
Organism: Agapostemon virescens; assembly: GCA_028453745.1. Classification (NCBI taxonomy): domain Eukaryota; kingdom Metazoa; phylum Arthropoda; class Insecta; order Hymenoptera; family Halictidae; genus Agapostemon; species Agapostemon virescens. Next base: position 17,167,109 of record CM052091.1, read on the forward strand.
GTCTTGCAGATATGCATTTGTACACAAGATTACTTCCCGTTTACTTATACATTATTCTTTTCATAATCAAAACCATGCACTATCGCGGACACCTTGCACGAGACGCATACATGTAATCCAACATCCCATCCGAACGCAAGCCATTGTACATTGAGTTCATTTGATTCGCTCTACCCTAGAAATTTCTTAAAAATCCCCAGTATGTTTCGAAGCAAAGCAATTCGAAATAGTCGTCAGTTGTCACTGTAACAACTGGTGACTATCGCAATGCAAGTCAATAAATGTAAACAAAAAAATTCAAATTTTTCACCATTATGTATCTTCATACTTGACTAGACAGTTTTTTTCTTATGTAATACATATTAAGAAATCAAAAATACATATAAACTAATTTTTTTGGAAAAATCTTGCTGTATAGCTTTACGAACAAGTTGAAACAGCACATCCGAGATGGAAATATATCCTTCTACTTCAGTTTTCACAAATCAAATGAACCGCCGCAATACGGTATAGCAACTTTATGATTCATTTCCAAAGAAGAAATTTATTTCACCTACAGACAATAGAAGTATTCGTTTTAAAATTTAAATTAAATGTATAGTATTAACTAAACGAGTCCAGACCTTCGGTTTACTATTTGGTCAAAAGTTTCATTACTCTCTATAGAGCAGCTTTTTAAATTGTAAATACTATGCACATCCAACAATTCTATTAAAAAAAACAGGGTTTGAAAAGAATTTAAACGTTTACCTAATAATATATCGTTGAAACAAACATAATGAATATATTAATCAATATCCAATTAAAATTCTCTTGCAGTAAAAAATTTATTATTACACAACTAGTTTACAAATATATGCAATTTGCTTCTATTGTGATCATTTGCCTGCAAAATATCATAGCCATGCCTTTGACTTCTTTATTCTCTTCTATAATTATTATAATACATATATATGTATCATCAATTTTATTATATGTACATGTATATTTAAAATAGAATATTTACAGGCATTATTAATTAAAATAGTTTGCTATTTCGATTTCTTTCATTTCCAGTTTAAATATCATAACACAAATAAAGTAACAAATATTAATACAATTTTTCAGACTTTCGTTTCAAATATATTATTTAAATCTTTAAAAAGTCAATATTATGTATTAACAAAGCATATAATTTGAATTACGTTTATATTTTGAATTAGTCATATTCGCCAATAGAATCAATACTAATGATTACACATAGCTTTAGCATTGATACTGATATAATCAAATAAATTAGCCATAATACTCAGTACACTAAAAATGCGTATATCATTTCAAGGTCTTAATGTTAACCAATTTACTGAAACATATATGAATATTTTTAGAAATTATAAAATTTTCTAATACAAATAACTAATTACGAAGTAAGTCCCCTATGTTTCCTTTTTATTCTAGCATAGGGACCAATATCCGGGTCTGTAACAAAATCATATAGCACAGAGGTCCACGAATTGTGTTGTGGTAAATTATCATAAAACTCTGAGGCTATTCTTTTCACCTGTAACAAATAGAAAATGAATTCGACATTCCAGCCCACATTTTTTATTGAACATTCCGTAATAAATGTATTGTTACCTCTGGTAATCTTGAACCAGGAACAGCAGGAAAATCATGATGTTCATTATGATATCCAACATTAAATGTGATCCAATTTAATGGACCATAATAACTGTATGTTTCAAACCCTTTCTTGTACATGTAATGTTCAGATATGAAATGACCAGCCACAGGGTGCAAACCCATTGCTAATGCCGATCCAGAAAGTAAATAGATTAGAGCTTTCCCACCTGTGTAGTTCATTAGAAATCACGAGTATTAAATTTATACCAATTTTTTAATTTTATTTGAAACTAGGTTCTACATTTACCAAATAAACACCATATTAGCCCATCAAATGTAAGTTGTATTACTAGATTAATATATTCCAGGTTTGTGGGCAACAGTGGATAAACAATAAGTGGTCTAAATGCATAAAAAAATGGCTGTAGAAGTACCCAACAGAATTTCCCAAATGTTGTACAAAATAATTTGGCTTCTACTAATGTTGGTAAATCAGTATCTAATACTTCGTCTCCTTGATACTATAAATTACATGTTAGATTACGTATTAATTTCAGAAATTGTCACAAGCAGTTCGCATTTTTTCTTCTATACTCACACGATGGTGTATCAGATGATATTTCTTAAAACTAATGGAAACTGGTATACCTATAGGTAAATTTGCAAAATAACCAAATATTCTATTGGCCATGGGTCTACAATGCCCGAAAGCAAAATTGTGAGCTATTTCATGTATTGCTGAAATATAATGACATGTAATATTATCAATTTAAAAAGTAGAAAAATAAATTAGATTACTATATTTGGAAAATATAAGAGATTTTCTAAAACAATCATGCTTATCGGATAGATCCTATTAATTCCTTTAATAGGGAAGGATATTATATTTAATACACACTAACTGTCTACCAATTAAACCTTACATATGCCAAGACAGATATTTTGATAATCGACACATTAATCTTTTCAACTACCTATCTTAGCATTAGTCATAAGGTACATTGCTGCTGATTAAATTCTTTGATACTTGTTCGTATTATATTAACCAAAGCTTATATTTACCTAACATCAAAGAATGATTAATTACTCCTCCAAAACAATATGCTACAAGGAAAAGCATTGGATAACTTAAATTCCTTACAAAGTACAAGGATACAAGTTGAATTAAAACTAGCCCTGTGACTACCCATTTAAATTTCGAATCGTATCCAAACAATTCTTTTATTTTTGGATATTTTTCTGAAATAAAAGAACAATTACTATCATACATTATTATCGCTAATCTCGAATAGAAGTACGCATATAGATTTAATAACGGTATACGTATAAATATTATTACCAGGATAAAGATAAATCAAGCATTTGATAAAAATGACAGATATAATAACTTTACTGATACCTAAAATTATTTTGCGTCGCGATGCATGCGGCTCTTCCGTGTAAACCCATTCGAAATCGGTTCTTGAAACGTGCTGGCCCATCTTAGATGGACAACTGTATTCCTAAACTTTATTCAATCTTTACTTAATATTGGAAGAATTCAAATCAACTAATATACGTTTATGTTACTTACATTGATACTATATAGGAACTACCGACTTTGAGGATCTTTCATACCCGGCGGAATTGCGGAATCGTCAGTCGGAAGTATTAATCATTTAAGTTCAGATTACAGCGCGATCTATTATAACCATAAGTAATAAAAATATATCTACGTGTCAAAGTGTCAATATCTGTATCTATTTACTTATTTTTACGAAGAATATGTAAACACGAAATCATTTTTAACGTATCAACACATGTTTCAATTTAATTCATTTATATGTAAATTTTTTTTAATAATTATCTTTTTATATTGTACAAATTTTCGCAACAGTGTATTATTTTTTTTATCATATAAATAGAAAAATTGCAGTAGGTATATATAAAAAAGTATGTGATCCTAAATACCAAGTGTGTATGTAGCAGAAGCTGTGTACTAAATATGCATTAAATAATAAATAATATATTGTATATGAACTTAATTTATATTTGACAGCAAAAGTTTTTGCAAATCCTCTTCAAGAACATATCACTGCTATTAAATAATTGCGTTAAATTTGTAATTATGGTTACTTCTAATTAACTTGTTACAAAAGGGTAAATACATATGTAATCACGATTAGAAAAGTAGAAAAGTCATAAACAATTTTTGTTGAAATATTTCGTTAGCAGAGTACAATTTTATTCGACGTAGAATGAACCAAAGAAAGTTGTTTGCCTGAATCTCAAAGTGAACAAACAAATACATAATTTAGATCAATAATGTATACATATATAAATTTATCAATACCTGAGATTACATTTTAGAAAGGAGAAGGGAAGGAGAGGGATGTCGGTAACCAAAAATTAGTGGTCGGCGAATACTTCGTCGTATCCCTCTGGTGGTAAATTCTAGAAACATATATGCTACATTTGCATACAAGTGTGATATGTTTATGCATACATGTATGTATATATGTATGCATAAATTGTAAGTACATGGTCCCGTACATAAGCAATTTTATGAAGCTGACATTAACAATAAGTTCAGCTGATCTGTCCTTTAGAAAATTGTATCCTCTCTACAGATCGCGAAAATCTATGCCAGAATGTTTTAGTGCTTTCGATTCTTTTTGTTTTCGTGCAAAGTGAATATGTCAAAGATCGTGGCGATGTGTAGTTAGCGTTAAGTCGAAACCAATTGCAATTGTGAATTATAGGTGCAAGTATCGATGAATCGGTATGAATTATTAATATCCAGGTGGTCATAGTTGGATCCACGATATGGCATCTCGCAGGTGAGGCACGTTTTTATAGTTGCATAAAAGAACATGTAATTATCATAATTCACGGACATTCGCTGAACAGGCCCACTTATTTATCGGTGTTAGTCGCGGATTAGTCAAACTCGAAGGTAAGGTGTACGTACTTGAATTGTTTGTCACCGATGAATCTTTAATATCCAAAAATGGGCAAAATAATTTTAGTTGATTTGAGTATTCGTCACGGATACCTCGAGACGAATATTCACATTTCATTCTATAAAATTATCTACATGCATTTTCGTACCCTAGAATGGAAAGTACAAATGGTTTTTACAATATTTTGATCGTGTATTATTATCTATAACAGATTACATTGCCCTTTCATACGTCATAATTTAAATAAAATCTTATTTATCTTGTAATGTAAGTTACTGTTTAATTTAGGACTTTATCTTTTTGAATTTATTTATTAATATAAGTAAGTGATTCGATTCATTTATAAGCTATTAATCGAATCATTGATTTTTACAAAATACCATTTTTATACTTTATAATTGGTTCTCTTTCCATGTAATCCATACAAATGTAAATGTCGGTAATAACGGAATAATGTTTGTTATAGATGGTTTCATCCCAATATTTCGGGTTTAGAAGCAGAGCGTTTATTAATGGAACGAGGTTATGATAGTTCATTTTTGGCACGACCAAGTTCATCCAACCCTGGTGATTTCACATTATCTGTGAGGTAAGTGCATAATGTACACTGTATAAATCAATTTCTTGTGTAATTGTTGATGTAACAACATCTCGACACAGTTTTGCTGTATATTTTGTTCTATTACCTAGACGAAATGGCGAAGTAACACATATCAAAATACAAAACACTGGAGACTTTTACGATCTTTACGGTGGTGAAAAGTTTGCGACATTGTCGGAACTTGTGCAATTTTATATGGAAAACGGAGGACAACTGCGTGAAAAAAATGGGGAAATCATTGAACTGAAATATCCCTTGAATTGTGCAGACCCAACAACCGAAAGGTATTTATTTGAAACAAAAAGGTACAGCTATCAATTCCATAATAATCGTAATAGTAAGTTTTGTTATGCAACAGAACATTCTTTCTTGTTTCTATTATTCGAAATGCATGCATATAGCATGGTATGTGTTAATAGTAAAATATGGGTAAAGGTGGTTCCATGGCCATTTATCAGCTAAAGAAGCAGAACGTTTAATGCTGGAGCGAGGTAAAAATGGATCGTTTCTGGTTCGTGAATCCCAAAGTAAACCCGGTGACTTTGTATTATCTGTGCGCACAGATGATCGTGTTACACACGTTATAATACGATCTCAGGTTAATTATATTTTTTCTATTATGTGTCACACACACACAATTTTTAATATGCTTTTCTTTTTATTACATACTACTATCTAAATTCAAGACGTACTCTTACTGAAACCTAATGAATCTTGTAGGATAATAAATATGATGTTGGAGGGGGTAATAAGTTCGATAGTTTAAGCGATCTGATAGAACATTACAAACGCAATCCAATGGTTGAAACGAGTGGAAGCGTTGTACATTTAAGGTAGAAACCATAAAATTTGGATTACTCCAGTTGTTACATATATGCACGTATGTAAGGTATATATTTTCTATCTATCAAGGCAACCTTTCAATGCTACTCGTATAAATGCCAGTGGCATAGAAAGCAGAGTAAGGCAATTGCACAAAGAAAATGGTTGTTCGAATGGATGGCTATGTTGGAACGGAGCCACTAGCGGTAACGAAGCTGGAATAGGGCGTAATAAAGGAAAAGCTGGTTTCTGGGAAGAATTTGAATCGTTGCAACAGTTGGAGTGTCGTCACTTATTTTCCAGGAAGGAAGGTTTACGTCCTGAAAACCGTGCAAAAAATCGATACAAAAATATCTTACCATGTAAAATCATTCTTTAGTTTGACTTTATTCTTTTCAATTATTTTTCTGTGTGCATGATTATTAAAATATCATTATTTTATAGTTGATCACACGAAAGTGCGTCTAAAGGATGTCGATTCAAACGTTCTTGGAAGTGACTACATTAATGCTAATTATATTAGGGTAAAATTCTCTACATGAATTAATATTTTTATTCTTATTCTTATGTCGTTTTTCTATGTTCATGTGTATTGAAATTTTTACACTCGCTATTATCGTAGAACGAAGAAGGAGACGGACAATCTAATGCAATCGCTACCGTCGGTGATGGCGGTGCATTTAATAAATGTTACATTGCAACCCAAGGTTGCCTTCCAAATACAATACCAGACTTCTGGCATATGGTATACCAAGAAAATACCAGAGTAATAGTAATGACCACCAAAGAAATGGAAAGAGGAAAGGTATGCTATTTGTAGACGTTTGCGCGTATTTTAATTCTATTCCATTCTATTCTATTATTTAATTCTAGAATAAATGCGCCCGTTATTGGCCGGAAGAAGGTGAAATTGCAGAATATGCTGGTGAATGGAAAGTACGAGCTTTGTCTCGTACTTCAACAGCAGATTATACGTTACGGGAATTTATTTTACATGGAAATAAACCGTGTTTTACGGAACCTAGGAGGATTTACCACTATCACTTTCAAGTACTTATTATTAAAATGTCACCCTTCGTTTTATCCATTAACATATTTACTGTACTCATGTTACATAGAAAAGTGTAGTGAAAATATTTCAATTATTTTTCATTTTTAGGCGTGGCCAGATCATGGCGTTCCTTCGGATCCTGGATGCGTACTAAATTTTCTTCATGATGTTAATGCAAGACAAGAGTCAATTGCCGCGTCCCTGACATCAAATGGTCAAAATACACAAAATATAGGGCCGATTCTTGTGCATTGTAGCGCTGGAATTGGTAGAACAGGAACATTTATAGTTATTGACATGATTCTCGACCAAATTAAACGACATGGTAATTTCAAATACAGATCGTATATTATATTGTATTTAAATAAAATATGTGATAATATTTCATTAGAAACTTGATATATTCTTGTAATACATTAATAAATTAATATTATCTATTGACAGGTTTAGATTGTGAAATTGATATTCAAAGAACGATTCAAAGAGTACGTTCGCAAAGATCAGGAATGGTTCAAACAGAAGCGCAATACAAATTTGTCTATCTTGCTGTGTTACACTATATTGAAACTGTGTCTCAACGAATGCAAGCAGAACAGGTGAATACACAAAATCAGTTTCCTATAAACTTGTATCTTCATTATTATCTACAAAAACCTCGACTTATCTATATATTTTTGTTCAATGTTTACTTTTACAGAAATCTCTTCACTTAGGTCGAGAATATACAAACATACGTTATAAAAGTGAAACAAACACTACAACAAATTTGGGCGATATACCTACTCCTACATGTACTGCAACAACCGTTACAACATCGGGGCATTTCACGTTACCTAATCCTATTGGTAGTTTGAAGCCAAAGTAATTATCGTTAACATCAGTCGATTACCGAGGTCTTTGGAAAGCAGAGAAGAGGCTTTGTTACTCTCATCGCACGTGGTTTTAAACTTTTACATTATTTCTGTTACACGATCTGTTTGTAAAAATTTAATTTACCGAATTGTTCAATCATTTTTTAATATTTAAGATATAAAAGAGAAAAAGAGAGATAGCTGCAATATATCTGTATGCAGTGCACATTTTCAATTTTGGAACTATGATTATTATTCGTCACATGTTCATAAAACATAAAATGACAGAAAAATACACTATGCATATATACATACACGCACGCACGCGCACATACATATACATACAAGTAAAAGATCATCATTTTATCATTTTATAATTGAATATTTAAAAATAATTAGCGTCGTTTTAAAATTACAAATGTATTATATAGAAAAAATGACAGATATTTTTATGGCAATTGAATTGCAATAATATTGTAGAATCTTCAAACACGAGATCACAGTAAGAATTATTTCAAATATATTATAACTATATAATTGCTTTCATACCATTAGCTCGTTGTTAGCTGTATTATATGAAATATTAATTAGATAACAAATTTATTTGAGAGCAAACGATTATTTTTTATGCATATTTTTAAGGACCAATAGTAGAAAGACTTTCTTACGATATAAATATTTTTGCGAATATGCAACGAACTTTCTTAAGCTAGCCTATGTTTCAGGTGTAATATTATATATTATACCTTAGAATGTATAATGATATTTGTTTTTTGTATTGTGATTATATAATTGTACAAATTTTTTTTAGCTGTATCTAGGACTGACTTTTATATGAAACTTTTCTTTTAATATGTACCTAGGATTACGAAAAGTTTTGTTACTTGTAAATTTTAATTCACTAAAAGGCAGAACACGCAAAGATGAAATACGTACAACTTTATCTATCTTATTATTAGATGTACATATACGAACGATATATATGTATTGCGAGTAACATTTGTTAACTTTTAAATAGTTGTACTTAATTATATCGTTAAATACTATTAAAACGAAGTTCCCTGAATCAGCTGTAAAAAATATTTTACCGGTTCTCAAGATGTTCGTAAGCATGTAGATTATATCTGGATGCAAATCTGTACAATTTTTCTATTATCTTCGCGCAAAGTATTTATAATCTTGAAATATAGGTGTCAAGCGTATTCATTAAATTTCACTGTAAAATTAAGAAAGCCTATGTAGGAATCGTGCTTCTTGCTGCTATAAACTTGATATAAAGCTTGTGATTTATCAGTTTTTCAATTTTTATACAAATTCATATTTAATTATATACAAGTTTGTACATCGGTGAAATCTTCTATTTGTGCGTTCTTATCACATTGCCAATTATGTACAAACTTCACCCATATATTTGTCAAATTTGTACGTACATGTTAACTCTGTTCGCAAAGTGTACATCTGAGTGAGTCCTGCCTTGTAAATTAAATCAACATTTCGATATTTTTAAAAGAATTTTTTAATATTATTTTGAAACCAAAACAAGAACCATTTTATTTAACCATGTAATATATATTACATTTTAAATTATTTAAGTCAATCTTTTTAATTATTAAAGTAAATTTGAAAATACGTTAAATTTTAACGTCTATCTTAGTAATAAAATTTTTTATGCGGATATTGTATTGTATTACGATTCGAAGGTTTCTTTCATGTAAACACCTCTGTGTATGACACTACCATTATTCAAACTCCTGTTTGAATGTTCATTTATACATAATACATCGTATTCTATATGATATCAAATAACCTGTTTATCTCTGAAAACTGAAAAATATTCATTCATTCATACATTATATTTTTATTGAATATATGTACTTTTATTGGTTACATGTTTTTTTACAATAACATTGTTATAGATACAACGCTAAATGTTCGTGTAACAATAAGGTATATTATGAAAATGAAAATCAAAATAATGTAGGTTTTTAATGAATAAAAAACGATTTATTCTATTTCCGGGGACGTCTCGTCGTCAACTGCGATTCGCCTTGTCCTCAAGCAAACGAAACAAACAATTAGCGGACGGATTCAAACGATTAGCAGACGAATTCTTCTTACAATAACATTAGTAATTTTTTGTATCCCAAGGCAATTATAACATTAATTACACACTTGTTTACTTTTTGTATGTACATATAAATTGTAAAAATTTTTAATATTATGTACCTTTTGCATGGCACATTTTCATTATTTAAATTGTATATATTATAATAATATATATATATAATTATTTTATATATATATATATATTTTAACCCTGTTTTTACGTAGATAATTTGAATTTCTTAAGTTACTTGAATTTATGCTATAAAGTTTGAATTCATTTTCAAATTATATTAATTTATTTATGGTGTATGAAATAATAATTAACGATTTATGTGCGTTATAAACAAATATACAAGTATGAGAACATTTCCGATCAAATTTGTTTATGTAAATATATAATTGTTATTTTTGAAACTTATATGTATTATGTACCTATGTGTGTAGTATAAGCCAAGTATAGATATAGGTTACGTTGTATGGTTGTTATTGCCATTACTGCATGTTATGCCTATGTGTATTTACGTATCACATATGTCGATCTCGATAACGTAAAAATTGGTACTGATTTACTAACAAGCATATATTCATCAAGTACTTAATATATTATTACCGGTGTACAGATTATATAATCGTTCGACAAAACATAGATAGACATAAAAGTGTCAAATTTTCGTCGACTCGCAGGAATGCACGCGTTGTTTGAATCTTGTATATGTCGACACGTGTTTGAGAATCAAAATCGAGTCAATAATGTTCGTCGTATAGTTAGCAGTGTAACAAATTTTGCATTACCACCAGATAGTGTTATGTACGTTTTCGATAGGAATGCGAAGCTTCTTCAAAGAGAACGAGCTGCACAAACGACCGACGTAACATCATACGATTACATCAAAGACGAAGTAGGTTACCGATTATCGGATAGAATATTTGATATAAAGAGAAAATTCAAGAAGGCACTTGACTTAGGATGTGGTCGTGGTCATGTGTCTAAACACATTTCCTCAGAAACTGTGGAAGAATTAATCTTAACAGATATGTCTTCGAGCTTGTTACAACAAGCAGAAACCGCAGAAGGAATTCAAGTAACCAAAACAGTTATGGATGAAGAACACTTTTTATGGAAGGAAGACAGTCTAGATTTGATAATTAGCTCCTTAAGCCTCCATTGGGTGAACAATTTGCCAAGCTGTCTAAAAAATATCAATAAAAGCTTAAAAAACGATGGTGTATTCTTAGGTGCTATGTTTGGAGGAGAAACACTATATGAATTAAGGTAGTCTAAGTAACATGAAGTATGATGGTACATTACAGTAATATATTTATAGTTGTTTCTTTCTAGAAGTTCTTTACAATTAGCAGAATTAGAAAGAGACGGTGGAATTTCAGCTCACATTTCACCATTTGCTGACATTAGAGATGTTGGAACTCTGTTAACTAGAGCAAACTTTACAATGTTGACCATCGATACAGATGAAATGATTGTTGGTTATCCTAGCATGTTCGAGTTGATGTGGGATTTAAAAGGTAATTTAAGATAAAGACTCTGTCCTCTGAATCATAAGTAGATATTATACTATGCCCCCCTTTTTTTTATATAAATCCATAGTAAATCACACTTAATATAGTTAGTATTGACTCTTAGTAACTCTATTAGAGAGCAATATTAATGTTACTATGACAATTGTTTCAATTAAAGGTATATTCATTATAATACAAATCATTTCGTTTTCATGGTCATATTTTCAGAGATGTCAAAAAATTATTGATTCTTCTTTAAATAAGATTATATTGTTTTATTATCATTATGTGATAGCCAAAATAATGATTATTCTAACAATCTATAATATTGTAATCTTAATATTTAATCTATATACACATTGCATAATATATTGGACATACATAGATTACTTGTTCCAAGTATTTCATTTTGTAGGAATGGCTGAAAATAATGCTGCTAGAAATCGAAAATTACGCTTAAATAAAAACACCCTACTTGCTGCTTCCATGATATATAAAGAGTTGTATGGACAAAATAAGAAAGATGGTACACCATTTGTACCAGCAACGTTTCAGATAATGTATCTAGTAGGCTGGAAACCAGATCCTTCGCAACCAAAACCACTGGAAAGGGGTACTGGCGAAGTGTCGTTGAAGGATCTATACAGATTAGATGAGATTACAAAAAAGACAGACAAAGTTCGAATAGATGAAGGTAAAGAAACGAAATAATACACAAACCATTGTATTATTTATGTTAAGGTATATTAGGTATAAATATTTACATTGTATATGATAAAGAACCTGATTACATTAAGTATACAAACTCTTCTTTGAGATCAATGCAAAAAATAATCTCCATTAACAATTAAAAAATAGTTTATTTAAAATAAACTAAAAATAGTTTATTTAAAATAAAAATAATTTATATTTCACAATAGTTTTTATAGTATTACAACTTTTGATCAATTTTATCCTTATGTACTATAGCACTTTTTTCTATGAGATCTGGAATCTCAACTGCCATCCATGGTCCAAGCTACAAAAATGTAAATTTAAACATTTGCAGTATAAAACGATAACAATTTATCAAAAATATTAATCATATAAATGTAAAATATACTCCAAGTGCCATGGCATGAGCGATTCCAAATTTTGGCACATTACGCGCCCATAGGGGTTTGAAATGATCAGTCAGACAAATTTTCCCACCTCTATACATTTTTGCAGTTTTGCCATCTAACTCTGGTAAAGCGATTTCAGGTGCCGTTGTAGGATATGTAATAGGAATCTACAATTACATTAATGCTATGTGTATTATTTTATTAAGTAAATATTAAAGAAAGAAAAAGTACTTACATCGAATTCAACCTCAAACTCGTATTTTAAGAGATTATGAATATACCAACATTTTCCAAACCATCTTGTACCTTCTTTATTTGATTCTAAACGAAACCAGTCGTTGTCGGAATCTTTATTATTCTTTACATACTGAAACATATATATATACATATGCATATAAAAGTTAATAAACACAGAAGAATTTAAAACTTATAGCCGAATTACAAACATGTTTACAACAGAGGTAAGGGTAAACTAAAATTATTGAATAAATATTAAGCATATGGTGTGATTTACTTTAATTAATGCTTGATATTCTTCCTTTAATCTTTGCACCCACAAATCCGTATCTCTAGGACCTGCTCTCGTTTGTAACAATGGAATGTTACTTAATGTTTTCCTTGTTGATTCATCTACCATTCTGAACTATTAGTATGTGTTATTACCACCATTCACTTCGATACCAGGCTAGCAGATATTGTAGATAGACCTATATATTGTACGTGTCACGTGTGTTTCATATTCAGTTTCGAGGTTTTCGAACTAAATTTTATAATCGATATATATCGAATATAATTTGCGATATAACATTTGTACAATATTTAAATTTTTTAAATCCACCAAAATTATTTATTCGACTGAACAGAAGTTTCCCGAGTACTGGAACATGCTGATTTTTTAACGAGAGACGTATTAAGAAACATCTTCTCTTCAAAAGTCTTTCTTTCGATTATTTGTTTTGCAAGACAATCGATACTACCATGCTATACTCGAAGTATGTCAACGTAATTGTTTACAAATAGCAATCTATCCCTTGCGAAGCGAATTTTTCCAATTATTAATGTGGATCTTTATAGAAAATCAAACATGAAATTATTTTATTGATTCGATTTGGAATGGTCTTGTTGCTTATTACTACATGATACAGGGCATAATACAAACTCCGTCACGATGGTACATCCGAGTGGGGGCAGAAAGTTTGGAACGGAGCAAAGGATTTTTACTGACATTTGTGTCGTGTCATATAGTAAAAGTGACAAAAATTATTCACATTCAAGTAAAAATGTTTCCAATGTTTTCCAGTTACATTTTTTGTGAAGGCCTACATTATACCTGAAATAATGCGCTTTATGATGGAATTTTAGATTTTCTTACTTACAGATGCGTACACTCTGGAAATTGATTGCCAAAATTGTCTGAATCATATCTTTATAAAAATATTGTACATTACCACAAACTATTAAAATTCATATTTTCTTAAAACATTACATATTTATGTATCAATAAAGTGAATTTACAAAAATTTGAATAAATATTTACTTTTCATCTTAACACTAACGAAGTATGTGTCGGTTCAGTCGATAAAGTATTAATATGTTGTGTGTGAATAATTTCTTTAGCGATCCCGTTGACAATTTTGATCGAACCTTTCTTTTCGAGGATACTATTGTAGTTGCGGTTATCTTAAAATTACATCAATATTTCTTACACCAAATTCGTTCCATCCAATTATTTCATATTTAAACTTTACTGTTCGCACGCACGATTGAAGTCTAATCGATCAGTTTGGTTACATTGACGAAAGTAGCGGTGTTATATATTGTATCAGGTTGTGTGTATCCTACTTTTATGTTGTAAGTACGTGATATCGTTCGTCGTTCTGTGAAGTTTGAAGTGAACAGCACATACACTGCAACGAACTGTGACATGTTAATTGTGAATTAGGAAAAATTCTTTATCGATATAAAACAGTGTAGATGCATCATGGCTGATTCGTCTTATGAGAAAGGACTAACCGAACTTTCGAAGATGAAGGTGTGTATTAAGGTTGTTTATGTTCTAAACCCGGGAAGATAACCTCAACGCTCATTTTGTACACAATCAAACATTTCTGTATTTACAGTTTTGTTTATGTTCTGTACACGTAGTTATTCAGAAGTAATTGCAAAAAGCAATTATTATTAAGATTTTATAGCAAGATATTTTGAATATAGTTGTCGATTAATGTTCTAAAATAGGTTGCAGATTTGAAGATCGAATTGAAACAGAGAGGACTTCCCATTAGTGGTAATAAAACTGAATTGGTCGAAAGACTTCAGTTAGCAATTCATGGCGGTATATGTTTATAAATAAGTTTTCAACGAATGCGTATCTTCCTTTAAGAATTATGTATTGATAGAACAATGTTTTCCTCGGTAGATTTGGCGTTATCTTTGGACGAAACTGCTGAAGAAATTTTAGATGAAGATGCGGTCCTTGGTGTAAGTAGAGATAAACTTCATATATAAGCTGATTTCTATTATTAATAAACAGCTCTTATTAATAGCTAATATTAATAAACTGTTCTTACGATATAGGATGAAGAGATAGAAGAGCTGTCGAGTAAACCAGATTCTCAAGAAGTTAATGAAAAAAGAAAGTTATCTACAGAGAGTAATGCGAGTGCAAAGAAAATAATTCTAAATCGCAAACCAGTAATTGAAGAAACTAAAAATGAATCGATAGAAAAAACTGAGACCAATATAAAATCTACAGAGACTGCACCACCTGAAAGGAAAATCATTAAACTATCAAAACTTGGTGTCAAAGAGGTAACAACAAACATTGTGCATGTACCGAATAAACTTATATGAACACAACTCGTTCACTTGTTTAGAGATTGGAAATGAGAGCTAAAAAATTTGGAATGCCGCTATCTGAAGCTGCTAAAAAGGAGGCCAGATCTGCCCGATTCAGTATTAATAATCAAAATAATAAGTCTGCTGCTTCTGTAAAAACACCTGTGGTATGTATTGTATTTTGCATTAATTACAATTAAAACGCCGCTTAAGGCGTTTCAAATATACAAAATTCATTCATTATACACGTTTACAGCATACAACATACGAAGTTTTAAAAAAACGAGCAGAAAGGTTTGGTATCTCTGTTTCCACTTTAATGGAGAAGGTAATCAGTAGAATAAAATAAAATACATGTAACATTCAATTATTGTTAACTGTATGTATTGTATTAGATTTTCACAAATATGCTTGATTTCAGGCCGAGTTGGAAGCCAGAATAGAAAAGAGAAAAATCAGATTTGGAGAAGTAACATCCACTAATGATAAAGTACTTCAGAATAAAGTTAAGATTGTTAAATGATATTCAGTGTTATATACCAAAACAGCAACTTAGATTGCATACCTTATTCTAAGTTTTCTTATTTTCAGTACAATCATTGTATACACAATAAAAGATCATCGTATTTGTTATAAAATACTTTGCGCAATGAATGCGAACGGTTCTTCTTTTTTGTTTTTTTTTTAATTTTAATGTAACTTTATGCCAACTAATCGTTGAAGCGTATCTAATCGTGTTTTGCAGGAAACAGCATAATGTATTTATTGAATGTTTGCTGAAATTTGCTAAAAAGCGTTAGATGTAATAATATGATAATCGGTGTTACGATACTATTTTTCTCTTTTGAATTCTCTATGGATATAAAAGTTAACTATCGCTACGAATTCATACAGTAAAATGAAAAAAATTTGATTTTAAGTCGATGCGCGATAAGATCAGATACACCGAAAAAAGAGAAAAGCATCCTACAAGATTACTTCAATATATTGAATTTTATTATAAAATGTTTGTATTTAGGCTACAACATGTAATATAGTAATTGCGTTTGGTCTAGACCCTTACGAAAAGAAAAGCTAAACTGCACCACATTTACAGTTGTCCCGACGAGACGTTTTCGTCAAGTATACGTTTCAAGGAACCACTCTTAATGTGAATGTACTATCTTTTCTTTTGCTCTTTTTCTTCTTTTTTAGTACGCGCGAGAAAAGGTACATGCGTCGATCTCGAATTATTATACATAGAGTTTCGAAGTATGTTCTCTACTTATTCTGCTGATATTCGAGACGATAAAATAATCACGTTGTATCACAAAACGTGTTCTGTAAGAAATACAAGAACTTACGTACAATACATACACAACGTCTGAAAAAGTGATTCATCGTTTTATTCTCATTTCTTTTAAAAAGATCAGATAAAAACGAGTCTTCAACCATCGCGAAAAACTGCGAAATATGTCGATATTTTGCAATGCGTTACGTTTATGATACACCTGTGTACATGACGATTGTACGTATTAGAAGATCTGGTTTTACGATTGAAAATTGACTCAGCCACGAGTTTGTATTCAAGAATACTTTATAGAAATGTTTACACACGATCGATTGAACGAAGTCGCATTATTCCTTGAAGCGCACCCTAAAAGACGAACGGGCCGAGGACACACACGATTACGTTACGTTAAAGAAGACGATAGAGATTGTACATTGAAAACGGTATAGAACCGAAACATATCGTATAAGTGTAAAAATAATGAAATTATAGACGTAGTACTCTCCTCCTCCTTTCTCACTCAATCTCTCGCTCTCGCTCTCGCTCTCTCTCTCTCTCTCTCTTTCTAACAATTGTACGCCGTGTAAATTGTGTAAAGATCGTTCGCAAATCGGCCCTGTTGACCCATTAACGGTCAGCGATCTCATTTCGATGATTAAATTACACGTGTTAACCTTTTTTCTATATCAGTACTTTCAACAATTTCAAAATTGAACTGGAAAATGTTTATTAGAAATTCGAATCTTATTTCTGGTTGGTAATTTTTATGAAGTAAAATCAAATAATTAATACACTATCGTTTATGAAAATCCATATTAAAATTTATTGCGTTACTCATAGATGATGAGAAAAATTCAAAGAAAAGTTGTTAAAATAGAGAACACTGCACGTTAATGGACGAAGACTGTTGACGAAGTAAAGGAAACTATTCCAAGCAGCTAATCCTAAGATAATGTATTTTCTTTTCTTTATTTATATAACTTCTATTTATATTAGGTATGCACGTAGGTGTGATAACTAAACAGATACACGATTTTTCTGACGCAAAGAGACACTACCAGCTTTGCGATCTAATCGAAGAGCAGGAGGCTGTCGCGATGTTAACAAAGAAATAAATCAATCACAAAAATGAAGTAACATTTCTCACTCACACTCTCTTTTTCTCCCCCCTCCCCCCTTCTTTCCACTTTCTATTCCGCGATCTTGTTTTTTTTCATAAATATACCTAGATTTGCACCTAATCGTATTTGTTCAACGAATTACTCGAATCGATCGAACTATTTTTCGTTACGTTTATTCTCTCTCCTACCTTGTACGAATCCGCTACTTGAAATCGAACATGATTTTTCTGAAGCGTTTCAAGCAGAGGATGCGTAGACTAAGATTTTTCAAAGCTGCGCAGCAGAGTCCGTAATGATTTATAATAACACGACACGCTCATATAATATATCTTAATTACTTCTTCATACTTTATTACATATGTATATTTCTCTTTCTCTCTCTCTCTCTCTCTCTCTGTATACATATTTTTATTTTTCTTTCCTTGAAAGATTGAAAAACATCTTTAAAAAATCTTCAAAAATACAGAAAGAAGATATGAACGATGAGATAAAGATGAAGATATATATAACAACTATATACTTTGTAAATACGCATATAAAAAGAAGATTTGATAGCCTTTGTCTCTATTCGGTTGCACGTGCTTGGAAAAATCATAAAATCGTGACATAATTTACATATTAACTATATGTATATAGTTGTAATTGCACAGCAAAACGAAGTAGAATTTCACCATTTTCGCAAACACTCTCAGCCGATTAATTTTGACACGCTTCTTTCTGCGCGTGTTTTATATCGTCTTACATTCCTAGAATTAGACTCGAGCAGCCTCCTGTTCTCCAATGTAATTATATATATATATATATCGTATATATCGTATATATCGTATATATATATATATCGTATATATATATATATATATATATATATATTCAATGCTCTTCTTCTGTCCTCCTCTTTAATAATATTATAATAATCAAGTAAAATTTGTAAAATACAATATTATCACTACCTATATCATAAATTCTTAATTTTCTTCATTTATAAATAATTATAGTAGTAGTCTTCACACCATTTGTAAATTTATTATAATTGGATT
The DNA here is from genome assembly GCA_028453745.1 of Agapostemon virescens. Classification (NCBI taxonomy): domain Eukaryota; kingdom Metazoa; phylum Arthropoda; class Insecta; order Hymenoptera; family Halictidae; genus Agapostemon; species Agapostemon virescens. The sequence goes on from CM052091.1 coordinate 17,185,968, forward strand.
TGCCGTGTTCATTTCGTTTTTCTTCAATTTTCATTGTTTCCAATTTAAATATTACATTTGTGCCCTTTGCACTAATTCACTGTATAAGTATTTTGAGTGACTTTACGTCTCTGTGTTTCGGTGTATCAAATGTATTTGTGTTCGTGGTGCTTTGTACCCGTGGTCTTCTGTTCGTTTACACGTGTGTACACTTGTACGTGTATGTGTATATTTCTCTGTGTATATATATAATACATATAATATAACCTAAAAGACTTATTGTATTTACATATGTACACGTAACAACGGTGCGTAGTCCGAATGTGTTAATAAGTTTTTTCCTCCTTTCATTCTTTCTCTCTCTCTTTGTTCGTCGATTACTCCTAGTAAGATCGACTTATTTCAACAGAAAACGTTTAACCAGGAAAGGATACTTTACGTATCTACGCCAGATTTGGAGGTCGTTCGGTTAATAAACTGTGCATTATGAATATCATTTCTGTATATGTATACCATATTAACGAAGAGAGTCAATAATTAGTTAAAATTCTGGTCAGATCTTCGGGTAATCCTGCTTCGCGAGCATAAGACGCGACTATATCTCTCTGTATCTTTGTCATTTTGTAATTTAACTGTGTGGTCATTATCCGCTTCCATAGAAACTTTAATCAAACTCGAACTAATTACAAAAAGCTTACAACTCTTAGGAAATAGGCTCCATTGTCAGCGATTACTATATTATTATTTTCTTCCTTTTTCTTCTCGCTTGGCCAACCTTGGATTTGGTTTCCGCGCGCTTTATTTCTTTTTTCATTCCTCCCTCACTCTCTTTATTTCTTTTTTCTTTCACCTCTGAATGTGCAAATCGTAAGACAACTGTTTGCTTAAGAGGTCGAAGAGGAAGACAATACTAACACTACGCGTGTTTCTTACGTGTTAAGACGTTATTACAGTACGTTGTTAGTAGAAAATAATGCCAGAACGTACATCGTTGTTAACACATTCAGCGCGATGTCGCATCTCATTATGATAAATAATTTGAACAGTTTTGTCTATCGTTGGACAAGCACACCCGTTGATTCAGCAAGAAATTATAAAATAATATATGTATGTAGGATGACCGACCGCCGGACCCGTATCTAACGCGATCTATCGATTACAGAGGGGGACGGACGGTCGAAGGTAAGTGATTCCATTTTTGTTTGTTCAATTGATAAGATTGTAGGACGATTGGTGACTATCGGATACGACGTTCTGAATATGTTAATATAATAATGCAAAACTCTTTATTCGTTATTCCAAACATTTCAATGCCCCGAGACACATATGTATATTATATGTATATAATATATATAATATCTAATTTTTGTTTATTTCGTTTAGGATTACGTCACAGTACGTTAAATCGTACTCCCGTCTTCCGTCATACGTTGTACATTGCACGTTGTACGTTTCACGTTTTTCTTGTACTTGTCCCTCTCGAGCAAAAGTTGCAATCTTACCTGAGCCGTCGAAAAACGCGCCTCCGTAGAACACGGCGCACACGGCTAACGCGTGCTACCTAACGATTCAGGGTTGGCCAAGGTCTCACTCATGCTACGAATCAAGATCGTCCTCTCTCTGACTACTAAAGTACGATACCAAACCGCCAAACTCTCCCGAGCCTTCCTCGTCGTACTGTTTATTCCCTGGACCGGCGGCATCGTTCGGGTGCCCTTGCTGTTGGGGCGGTGGCGGTGCTTGCGGCGGTGGTGGCGGTGGTTGTATAGGTGGTTGATTGTCCGCAGGTGACGAGAAATGATCCGCTGGATACGGGGAACTCTGGTAGGCGGCAGCATCGTCTGCCGTAGACATTGGCGGAGGCGGCGGGTAGGCACCGTAATGATAATTGGGTGGAGGAGGAGGATGATACGGTGAGAAGTTACCTGAAGGCCGATTAGGAGGTGGTGACGGTTGTTGCATGTTATGGTTGACCGGTGATGCATTCGTGAAGGGAGGCATTTGGTGTCTGGGACCCATGGGATTGTCTGCAAACCTGGATAACGGAGGGGGGGGTCCTCTGACGTAAGGAGGAGGCGGAGGAGGCGTAGGACCACCTTTGGCCAGGGGACTTCCAGCAGCTGGTGGGATCATCGCAGGTCCAGGCCCGAGCGGAGAACTACGATCCCTGTTGTTGATCGATATCGGCCCACCTCCTGATGGAGATGGATCCATAGGATGATGAGGCGTATGATACATTTGCGGACCAGGCACTCTCATCCTCATGGGCGGAGTTCCCGACCTTACAGCTGCGAAATGAGGCGGTATAGAAGTTTGCCCGGTTTGTCTGTACGGTGACGGAATTCTCCCACGCGGTTGTATCTCATAACCAGTTGTTCTAGGCCCACCCATCATTTGACTTCCAGCATTTGGCCCACCAAAGTACTTGTGTCCCATCGCCGCGGCTGCAGCGGAGAACGATTGCGGGCTACTCGACACTGGCTGGGACTGAAGCATTCTGGTGATAACGGAAGACTGTTGTTGTTGTTGTTGCTGCTGCTGTTGTTGTTGCTGCTGCTGCTGCTGCTGATTGTTCGGCGGTAACGTCGGGTAGACAGGCTGCGAGGTTGGAGTACTTTGCGAAGTAGGCGGCCCTTGCGTCGTGACTACGCCAGCGGGTGGTGTGGACGGTGCCGATCCGGAGGTGCTGCTACCTGGTGTAGGAAGTACATTTGGTATATCGCCAGGTTTTATCTCCGGATTCGAGTCGGTGCCTATACCAATTAAACCAGCTTCAGCAGCAGCCTTGGCTGCTGCCTCTGCGGCTCTAGCTGCCTCCAAAGCTAGAGTCTTTTTACCCTTACCACGCCCTCTTCGTTTGGGTTTCATTGGGGACCCATCGGGATTGAAAAGTTGTCCATCCGGTCCTGTCATCATGGGAATGTGTCCTTCGCTAGATCTCTCTGCCTCGGGTGTCATAATCGTTGAGATAGTAGATACCATGGTAGGCGACATGTTACTCGTTACATTCTGCGGCAAACTGGTCGGTAAACTGCTGGATAAACTGGTAGGTAAACTAGTTGGTAGACTAGTCGGTAAACTGGTTGGTAAACTAGTTGGTAAACTAGTTGGTAAACTAGTCGGTAAACTAGTCGATAAGCTAGTTGATAGACTAGTTGGTAAACTAGTTGGTAAAGTAGTTGGCAAACTGGTAGGTAAAGCGGTAGGTAAAACTGTAGCGTTCAAAGTAGGAGCGCCGTCCCTACGCATTTGTTCCGCAAGGATTTCAGCTTTGCTTCGACGACCCCTTTTCTTCTTTTTAGGTACCTCGCCGTCAGTACCATCCGGCGCATTAGGATCTCGTTGTCTCTCAGCCGCCAGGATTTCCAACGCCTTTATCCGCGCTTTTTCTAACTTTTTGGCTTCGCGTTCTTCTTTTTTCTTCTTCTTCGCTATTTCAATGGCAGCAATCTCCAATTGTCGCCGACCATACTCTTCATCTTCCATCATCATCTGTTCGAGTTGTTCGTCGTCTAAATCTGCCAATTCACCAGGGCCAAGTCCCGTTAACGAACCCTCTGGAACGTCTCCGCTAAAAGAACCCGCCACCGACATAGTCGTACCAGATAATCCAACGTTTTCCGAAAGATTATCGTCTATTTTCGAATCAATATCCGCTATAGGATTGTCCATAACGTTAACCATCAGATCCTTCTCTCCGTCTTGGTCGTCTTTTCTCTGCATCATCGACGCGACCAAAAAGCTTTGCTTTCGCGCCTTATTTTTACTGCCAGGTTTGGGACCCGGTTTCTTTCGCTGTTTCGGTGTTCCATCACTTATCGTTTTTCGTTTACCTCCCGGACTTTTACTTTTTCTTGGCTTCCTGGTTTTTGGAGATTTGTTTTTTAATTTGTGACCATCTTTTTTTGGATTATATATGTCCCCTATAATATATAATGTAATGTAATGTTATGTAATATAATATAATATTATATATATATATATAATATAATGTTGTATAATATAATATAATATTATATATATATATATATATATATAATATAATGTTGTATAATATAATATAATATAGTGTAATATAATATAATGTAATATAATACAATACAATATAATATTACAGTTCAGAGTAGTTAGTATCACTGTGAAAGTTAAACATTAACGAGACACATGCTTCTACAAGCTACCTGAATCGGAATCTTTTTCAACATCGTCGTTTGCATCTTCCCCTTCGTTCACGACGAATTCGTCTTCGCTTTCGCCGGTTCTTCTCAATGCCTTTTTCAGCTCCTATAAGATTAGTTAAGACATGTAACCGTTTTACATGTCTTCATTCACCTAGATTCGATCGTATTATGCAGTTTATTACCTCTTCGCTGTCCGAAGCTATTTCTTCTTGATAATTAATTTTTCTCCCTCGAGTTCGCCTGCCTAAAATTTCCTCTTCCTCCGGCTTGTTTTCATCGGGAAGTCCACCGTAAATGATCTGAAAGTGTTCGATCGAATTGAGATTAATTCGGAAAATTAAACATACGATATTAAACGACTGCAATGAAATATATTATAGTTTACATACTTTTCTACGTATTACCGATATGTTCTTTGGTTTCGTTGAGATTTCCTGAAAACAGATAACAAAAGGAATATATAAATTCAAGTTATCCAAGAATAAAATTTAATAATAAATCTTTGCTTACTCTCTTTTTCTTTTGCTGCGGCAGTTCTTGGATCGGTAAAACTGTTGGTACTTCAGGCAATTCTGTATTTCCATCCTCTTTTTTTTCGTCTTTTATTTCATTCGTGTCTAGCTTCTCATTATTCTCATCCACAGTTTCACATTTAATTGGATATATAGTAGTTTCTTCAGAAGTTACAGTTTTTTCCGTTTTTACTTGTGATTCGGGTTCAATTGTAATTTCCTCGTTCGACTCCTCGTTCTCGCTTTGATTATCAGATTCGATAATACGTTTTCTCTTTTTCTTCTTCTTACTCTTCGTTTTTGGCAAAGCCCTGTGTCTAGACGTTGATATAGTTCTACTCCTAAAATGAACGATCATAATTTAATGACAATTCGATCATGATTCCATCGTAAACATAACAACGATATTTTACTTTTTCTTTCGCTGTCGCCAAGAGTTATCGCTATCTTCGTTCTCAGAGTCCCAAGTAGATCGAGATTTCTTCCTCTTTGGTCTATCGCTTTCTTCGCTATCATCATTTACTGTGAATAATACGTTATTCGATAACTTGCTAGTTCACATAAACTATTGAAAGCGATGAATATAATAATAGGAAGGAACAAAGACTAACATAATTCCGTAGTTATTTGGTTCTTATGTTGTGTATTTACACCTGTACTTACTAAAGTCTTCTTCGTAGCGCATAGTTCTGGCGCGAGTACTTCTACGAACCGATCGCGAATCTCCTTTTTTACCGCGCCGTTTCACATCAGCGAAAGTACTTTCGTCGGAAGAAGTCAAATGATCATAGAAATCTTCTTCTTCGTCCGAACTTGTACCCTTGAAATCTTCGTCGCTTTCTGGATCATCGTCACTACTTATGTCGAGACTATTCAGTTTCCGATGTTTCTTGCGCGACAATATCTTCCTTACTCCTCCCTTGTGTTCTTCCTCATCGTCTTCCATGCCATCTTCTCCTTCTATTTTGTACTCTTCGTCGCTATCTTTTTCCGATTTCCGTTCAATATTGTTCTTATTCTGTTGCGTCTTCTCCGTATTTAATTCTTCGTGTTTAAAATTAAGCTGCTGAAAATTTTTATTAATTGCAGGGGAAACCTTTAAATAATGCTAATGGATGCGAAATAGTCGCATTAAGGATGAAAAATTACAAATTTTACCTCTGCTTCCTCTTTCTTCGCGTTTACTATAGTCGCTATGTCCTTTCCCCGTCCTTGATTTCCAGCACCCTGAACCGCCTCCACCTCATCCTGAATGGCGGCATTAATCATAGCGTCGTAATCGTTGAATTTATATCTATTGGCAGATCTTCTTTCGCGTAACTGATACACCGGCTCGCTTTCTTCACTCGACGATGTGTCCGAACTCGAGGAAGAGGAAGCAGTTGATGATTCTACAGAAAATGATGTACATATTACGTATATATTGTATGATATTCTGACAGCGATATCGAACTGTAAATGAAACAACAAAACTACTAGAAAAATTTTGAAGCAAAAAAAACGATACCATTGTCAGTTTCTTGACTAGATGCCTTAGACTCTTTCTGACGCGGCAATTCGTTTTTATGTAGAACATTATCCAAGCTTATACCGACGAAGGCTAATCTTTTCTTTCTCAAAACTTCGTTTTCGTGTCGTTTCGCCAACTGGTCATACGTTTTCAAACTCTCTTGCAATTTCACCACTAATAAATTCTGAAACGGAGGTTGGAAACGGTCAATTTCGTATAGCGCAATTTATGTTGAAGATGCAGAGACGAACGAACAATTCGCTTACATGTTGACACGGTGGACAGAACCAATCACCCTCGGGTATTAGCATGAGTGCGGGTCGAAGACAAGAACAATGCCAGCCTTTGTCGCAAGAATCACACAAAAGTATCCACTCTGGGTGATCTGCTTTGTCACATTTTTGGCAAGCGTATTCATCGTCTGCCTCTTCTATGTCGCTTTGAGCTAAACATTGAGAGAAAAGATTACGATACCAGAAATATTTTAGTGAACCTAAACGATCAAAGCTTGCGATATCAAGTTAATTGCAGTATATAATCGAATCGCATCGCATCGTAATACCTTTTTGGGCAGTTCTAGCTCTTCTCAGTGGTTCGGACTCTTGATCTTTCTCCAGATCACTTTCTGGTGAAAATTCATGATCGCTTTTAAACAGCAAAGATCCTTCGCTCTCTATTTCTTCTTCTTCGTCTTCTTCTTCTTCGTTTTCGTTTTCTTCGTCGCTACTAGAGCCCGAAGAACTTTGCCAAGGATTCGATTCATTAAATTTTGACAGCATTTTCTTCTTCTTTCTTTTTCTTCGTTTCTTCTTAGACTTTTTTTCTTTTTCTATTTCCTTTATGACGACTTCTTCTTCGCTTTCAGGCTGTAAATCATGAAAATAAGAAATTTGTAAGAGAGAAGCAAAAATAGAATAATCTACCTTTTGCTTCTTTCGTTTCTTCTTCTCGGTGGAATCTTTTTTTTCTTTCTTGTCATCTTTCAAAGTCTCTTCCTCGATTCTTCTTTTATCTGCTTCTTCTTTGATCTTCAATTGCGCTATTCTTCTAGATTGCCTAACCGGTGTTTCGTTTTGGGTTGCTCCTGACTGTATTTCGGCAATGTCTCTTCCAACCTCAAGACCGAGTACCATTTTTCCTATGGAAAAAACAATATTTGCAAATGCAGGATTAACAGAGATGAATATTGCGCTAGAGCGTTCTCCAGTCAACTGAATTTGAGAAATGATCAAATAATTGATATCCGCTTACTTTTCTTTCGTTTTTTCTGTGAGATTGGTGTTTGATTCAAAGAATCATTGGCGGTCGGCGTTCCATCGAGGTGGACAACACCGCTGCCGTCGGCCGCATCGCATACATCTACCATGTCGACCACTTCGACCACTTCGACCACGTCGCCGCCGCCGCCGCCGCCGCCGCCACCACCACCACCACCACCACCACCACCATCACCACCACCACCATCACCACCACTGCCGAGCGATACCACTTCAGATGATACCTGATTGGTGGTTTTCTGGAATTCATTGTGTTTTGGTCGAGTGGAGCGCGCATTTCCTCTGTAGCCGCGTCTTCGCCTGCCTCTAGGACGGCCTCTCGCTTTTCGTTCGATTACGATCGAACGAGCGATACCCTGATCGTCGCTGCCACCCTTAACTTCCCGATCTCCTAACGTTTCGGATCTACACTTCACAGTCTCGTCTTCCGAGCTTATCGTGACGACACGACATTTCTCGACGGTTCTTCGCAATTGTCTGTCAACCGTACGTTTCTCGCGTAGCCTTATCCTTTTGCTTCCCATCCCTATTTGCCTTAATTCCCTTCTCATTCCTCTCATTCCCCTCATTCCCCTGATTTCCCTAATTTCCACGTCCTCTTGTTTTCCCGTATCTTCCGAATTCGATTCGTGAAAACTGTTGCGTCTCTTGCGGGAAACCTTCGGAGGCTCGGTTGAATCCAATTTCCATCCATCGTAAATAAGTTCAGATACGGGTTTAACGCGTAAACCTATTTTAGGTATAGTGCTGGTACAAGGAGGAACAACGCTGTCATTCTCTTCTACCTTTTTCGAGGTATCCTCGTCGGTGCACGCCAAAGGATCGACTTCTTCGGGAGCCGTACTAAATAGATTATCATCGTTATCCAACCCCATCGAATCATCCGACACTAACGAGACTGTTTTTATTTCGATGCTTTGAATCTCCGAGTTCTCTTTCTTCTCTCCCTCTTTAATGCTCGTTTTTCCCTGTTCTTCGACCAGTGTACCGTTGCTCGCTGCTGCCGAGACCGTGTTCGATTCGTCCTTCGTTACCTCTGTTACCCTAGTGTCAGAAGCTATGTCCTTATTTACTTTGACTTCGGTAACTGCCACTGAATGAACGTCCACTCGTTTATAACCACCCGTACGTTTATCCGATTGCATTTTGGAACTCGTTAGACACTCCAATACTTGCTCGTTGGATTCTATACAGAAGGGTTTCGACTTTAACGGTGGAACATCGTCGGCTTCGGAAACATCGCACAATCTTTTAGTGGCCTCCTTTTTCAAATCATATTTCGTAACAACGGTTTCCGACGTTAATTCTTTCGTATTCAAAATTATTACCATACCGACGTTTTCGTTCAACGCAGAACTCACCGAAGGAGAAGCCTTCGTAGTACTCTCATTGATTTCACGATTTTTCATAGGATCGTTCAAGCTTTCTGATTTTTCCGATTTCTCAGAATTCTCCGATTTATCGAAATGCACAAACTTTAGATTATCCACAGATTTGAAATTTTCCGGTATAGCTGAAACATTATTTTTGCATATTTCAGATTTATCTATGCTCGAAGAAGATACATTGTCCGATGTCAGTGGTGAAGTATTTGCTACCAGATGAACAGGCTCATCGATTTTCGGTAATTCTTTGTTCACGCAACTTTCGTCGTGCAAAAATGTATCGACTTTTTTTTCTGAATCATCGAGTTCTGACAATTCGCTGATCCTTTTCGATGATTGCGATTGCGATTGCGATTGCGATTGCGATTCCGATTCCGATTCTAATTCTGAATCTAATTCTGATTCCGATTTCGTAATTGTAAATTCCTCCGTAACATACTTTATTTTATCGTTTTTAAGGAACTTAATATCATTATCCAAACTTGTTATTAATTTTTCTTCTATAGGATTCAAGCACTGCTCTTTGAAATTTTCATCGAATTTCTGATCGTTGACCGAATTCGACTCTCTAGATTCAGCATCTTCTCTAGTTAACTGGGGAGGTTCAATTTCATGTACAGGGTCCATCGTTATGGAATTCGTTTTTCTTTCATGAATCAAGTTTTCCACTTTTTCTATAGCAGAAATCGAGCTCTTAGTTTCTTCTAAAACGTCTACAGCATCTATCAAATTGTTGGTTTTCGTTAATACCGGGGGGTCTGTACATTTTTTATTTACTTCGTTACACGTAACTTCCCTGCCCATTTCAAGAGAAACTGCCGATAACAAATCGGTTCTCGTTAGTACCGTCCAACCATCGGTTTCCTCTTCGTTCGAATTACTTCCACTTTTGCTTTCGTTTGCTGATACGATCGATTCAACGTTCAAATCATCTCCGACGACATTGGAATTTTGTTCTTCTTCTACAGCTTCTCGGTCATCTGTTTCCTTTTCCCTGCGCTCCTGTTCTTCGATTGTTATTCTTCCGCTACTCTTCTCCATCGGCGACTCAGATTGCCGAACATCGATTAATGAACTCTGTGCTTTGTTCGTTTCATTCATAGTGTCATTGTTCAGAATCGATTCCTCCTCTTGATCGCTTTCTCTTTTGATTTGTGGTTTATCGCCAACCGTCAAATCCGATGTGGTCTTCGCCAAAGTACCGATAACCAACTTATTTTTCGTTTTAAGCGATTCAGTTGCAACAGTTTCGAAAACATCATCGCTGCCATCGTTCGAGTCGCTACTCTCGTAATTTGCAACCAAAGATTGTTTCATTTCTGTTACAGATTGCCCAGTTTTTATAGATTCCACACCGATGACGGCCGGTTCGACTTCTCTCTGTGCCTCCGACTTTCTAATGTCCTTCTGGTTCTCATACGAATAACTTGCAGTTTCAACGACCACGCTTATTAAATTTTCCTTTTGAGTTCTTTCTGCTATTTGATTTTTCTGATCGGTCTGTTCTTGGACAGAGGTCGAAACAACTTTGCAACGATTTGTCTTATGGTATTCTGTCACCGTATCGGGAGACTTTTTCTTTTCGACTCGAGACAGTGAATCGACATCAACGACGACGTTGGCTTTGCTTTCAGTTTCGACGGAAACTGAACTTGTTCCGGTCAAAGTTTCGTCCACGGAACATACACGTTCCTCGTTGATTTTCGTCGATTTTTTATCATCAGAGGAACTTTGAATGTTCAATGCGGCAGCGGCGACGGCGACAACGGTAACGGTAGTAGCAGTAGCTGCAGTGGCCACGGCAACGCCTTCGCCTTCGCCGTCGTCGCCATCGTCGTCGTCATCGTCGTCGTCGTCGTCGTCGTCATCGTCGTCGTCGTCGTCGTCGTCGTCGTCGTCGTCGTCGTCGTCGTCGTCATCGTCGTCATCGTCGTCGTCATTGTCGTCGTCGAACTCATTAGCAGTTCCAGCCAAGTTGGATGAACTTGCATCTTTCATATCGTCGACAACAGCGCAATAATCGTCACTGGGTTTGCATGGTTTAAAGTTATTTGTGTCAGGTACTATCTTCTCTGTAGATGGTAATGCATCGTAAATAAGATACTCATCGTTGGAGGGCGACTTTTCGGAACGCTGCTGCGTTTCAACACTTCGACACGAGGATGCGTTTTTCGTACAACCAGCATCCGAACTATTTATCGTAGGAACTAACGCATCTTTCTCGCATTTTTCGGTCGATTCGGAACTAGTAACAGCTGCGAAATTATCCGTTGAAACGAAGTTGGTGTTAAGATCAGGCACAAAGTTTTCCACGATTGAGTCAACTAACGGACTTTCTTTCGTTTTGTCGGAATTTCCTAACACTTCGTTTTCCACTTTGGCGTTCCGCGAGATATTGCTAATGGTCTGTTTGCTGGCTGTGTCCTGAGTAAAGCTGACCAAATCTGCTGAATTCGACGACCGATTGTCGCCAGTCTGATTCTTCGCTATTATTACATTATCACCGATTGTCGTTTCTTCCTGTTGATTCTTATTACTATCTATCGAGAAACTATTGGCTTCTTCGTCCTGCAATTCGTCAATCTGTTCATCGACAGATTCAAATCCTTCTCCGACAAGTTGTTTTTTTTCTAGCTCCTTAGACGCGGAACTATCCAACCGATGATCAGTGGAACATTCAGGTTTATCCATGTGATTCGATCCCGACTCGCAATCGTTGTCATTATCGTATCCCGTTTCGAGCTGTGAACTCGAACACGAATCATCGAGGGACGTCGAATACGCTTTCGATTCGGCGCTTTTTTGAAGCGTTATCAAATCTGACAATTTGCAATCAATTTTAACCTCCGAACAACAAACTGCGGTTTCGCCAGTTTTCACACTGCTGTCTTCGACGCCTGAACTTTCATTTTGCGATTGCGGTTCAACAACCGAGTTACATTGCTCGTTCAATGTTTGATGTTGCGTCGACTCGATCGATAATTTTTCATTCGAACGATCTTGTTTCGAATGGTTGATACTGTGAGACTGTGAAACCACACTGATCGCATCCATTTTATCGGGCTTCAAATATTCGTCCGTTTCGTTTTCACTGCTGGACATAGGATTTTGTACAGTGTCGTGTACAGAGGATTCGAAATTTTCTTCGGGCTTTGACATCGATTGAAACTCGGTTTCGGGTGTAGACTTGGGCTTGGGCTTGGGCTTAGGCTTGGGCTTGGGCTTGAGCTCGCGCACGGACTCGGATTCGGACAAACTTCCCGTTGTATTCGGTACCTTGCAGTATGCTTCTTCTATGGCATATTTTGAAGAAACTGATTGCTTCCATGCGTCGGTTGGTCCTTCAGCCAATTCTAACTTACTTTTATCGTCATCCTCGCAGAGTTCATTGTCCGATTCGGATGTATATGATTTCACCTTCAAAGAATTATTGTTGGTTTGCGTTACATCAAAGTCGTCCGATTTGTAAGAAGCGGTCACGACATCTTCGATAGGCTTCGAAGAAGAAACACACTCGTACTGTAACGTATCCGATTTCGATTGTATAGTTGTCGAAACTGTATGATCGGATGGTGATTCGAAAGCTTCTGCTCTTGAAGTGTACGATATACAGTTAGGCCCAAAAAAAAATCTTGGTGGCGATACGGCGGGTTTACATTCATTGTCTACTTTTTCTGTTGGAAAAGCGTCTGCCGCCTCTTGCGAAACTTTATCATTTACCGAATGCGTCGAAAGTGTCGAAGGCGTCGCTTCCGTGGAAGAGTCGAGCGCTTCCGATGTATCCGCTTGACATAAAGATATAGACGAATCGCATTGCATCGCGGTAGCATCTTGGTGTATCGAATGTTTCTGTCCGGTAGGATTTTCTCCGACTTCTTCTTCCAAATGTCGTTTCGTCTCCACGTTCCTCTTCTGTAATCTCGCATTATCGATATCTACGGAGTTTCCGTCTGCCCTGACATTGACACGTTCTTTTCCACTGGTAGAATTTTCGCATTCGGCTTCGGCTTCGGCTTCGGCTTCGGCTTCGGCTTCGTCTTCGTCTTCGTCTTCGTCTTCGTCTTCGTTTCCGTCTTCTCCATCTTCTTCGTCTTCTTCGTCCTTTTTAGATGATATGTCTTTTTCATTTGATATGATACTACTGTCACACTCTGTTTTCTCTCCTGGTTTTCCGACGTCCCATCTCGATATCCTCTTAGCAGAACTGTTGCTGTTCTTCGGTATAATCTGAATACCCAATGTTGGCTTGAACTTTGGCTTTTCTTGCGAAGAACCTACAACTTGACAATTGGTCTTTACATCAACGACGCCAGAAAGTGGCTGAGGAAAGTTTCTGTTCAACTTGATCGAAGGTTTGTTCGTCATTACCAGCGAACCACCGGTTGATATTTCGTTTAGAATCCTGTCTTCGGATAATGTTTTATCGTTTGCCGACAGAGACGAGGTAGCCGAGGAGTCAGCTTCGTTTTTTGATTCGTTGCTTTGTATATTCTTATTGTCGGCTGGGGTTGAAGCACTCTCGTCTGGGTTACCCGTCTGGCATTCTTCCCCAGATCCTTCGCCATAAAAAAAAATGATTGGTTCTTCGACCGCTTCGCCGAGCCCGGGATTGACAGCATCGCAATCGCTGCCAGATCCTTCGCCTTGGATCATCATCATTGGTTCTTCGATGGCTTCGCCAACTTCGTCTCTCCAGTTTCTTCCAATCAACGGTATTTTATCCATGGATCCTCTGATCGGTATCACGTCGGCTCTTAATCTCTTCAACACGTCCTGTTGTATATCGTCTCCTCCTTCCATCGGACGCTTCACCGTTGTCGCGTTCATCCTCAACGACGTTATTTTGCTTGGATCCGGAAGTATCGTGTAATTTGGTAATCTGTGGTCTTCCTTGGTTGGCAGCCTGGCGGTATTGTGATACGGTGTAGAGGCCATTTCATAAGTGGGAAATGACATTTGTCTTTTACTCAAGTCCGCCACCATCGCGTGATTACGCATCATCACGGTCCGAGCGTCGTACGGTAAATTCGTAACTTCTGGTTTATTCAACTTTTTCGTACTGAGGTCCATCTCTCTGTGCTGAAAATCTTGCGTCCTATACCCAGGGGAAGGTAAATCCATACCCTTATGAAATTTTCGACTAGATAAATCTATTCCGGAGAAATCCATCGGCCTATTTTGTTCGTTAGCACCTTCCCAACCTCTGGGCGATGTTGACAAGTCCATACCTCTATGCCCTCTAAGTGCGTTAGCTTTCTCCGTTTGATTTCTTGCACAGAAATCTTGCGGTAACCTGTCGTCATCTCCGTTCGCTGTGTTTCCTCCTACGATACTACCCGATCTTGCCAAATTCTCGGCTATCTTCTCCAAAGATTTAGCACCACTTGGCTTTTCAAGTTTCTCCGATTGTATCCTCACAAGATTCGCAGCCAGCTGATCGATCGGTTTCACGGATAATTTACTATGCGTCGTTGGCATATCTGTCGACGAAAACGTGAGACTATTTTTACCAGGCAATTTGTCCAGCGGTTTCACGATTTGCTCCATTAAATCTTCGTGTTTCTTTACGTTCAGTACTGTACTGGCTGATGCAACCCCAACGACCAGCTTCTCTTCGTGCGATTGTTTCATTTCAACCATGTTTACCAACTTGAGGGGAGACGTGATGACGGGTGTTTCAATCGATTTAAGAGGCAATAACTCTTCCGTACTAACTTTCGAACTGCATACCGTCGCATGTTCTTCTGATTTATTATTGGTATTGGTATTGGTATTTGTATTTGTATTCGTATTCGTATTGGTATTGGTATTGGTATTGGTATTGGTATTGGCATTAGCATTAGCATTAGCATTAGCATTAGCATTAGCATTAGCATTAGCATTA
>CM052091.1:17200705-17240151 GCA_028453745.1 Agapostemon virescens
ACATTAGCGTTAATATTCGATATATTGAAAACCGTAGTAATAGCAGTTTCTTGAGGTACGTTCGTTTGCCTTTCTTCAAACGCGATCGATTCTTTTCCCGATATCGCATCGACTTTGCCATTAACAACTTTCAAAGAAGATGTTAACACCAATGAAGGTGTGGTGGCAACATTATTTGATTCCACTATTTGATTTTCTATTATTTCTTGAGAATCGTCTTCCTCCGTATTTTGTTTAGAACTTTCGTCATTTGTTACCTCATCTTCAGCCTCTACTTCTTCCTCAACACAATCAACTTTCTTGGCATTACCTTGTTGTCTTTCACTTGCACAATACTCAGATTTCAATAGATCCTTTCCTAATTCCTTCTGGTCCAATCCTTCGGCTCGTATACCGTTCCCTTGTACGGTCTCTTCTTCCAAACTAGGGGACGTTGTTACTTGTCCCGTATCGATAATAGGTTTCTCAGAAATTTCTAAACTATTGCTATCTTCGTTGATCGGGACAGCTGCAATCTCGCCATTCGACAAGATACTTATAAGACTGACAACGCTTTCTCGATCCCTGGTATTAACAAAACATTAACTAAGCAACTATTCTTTTAATATGTTTAAAAGCTGTTCCACAGTACAAAATACGTGCAAGTCAAAAAACTTACTTAGCTACAAGTTCCCAATTTTCTTCATCTAAATCTTCCCTATATACTCTTATATTGCACTCTTCGTCGAGTTGACACCAATATGCCAAACCAGATTTATCTCTGCCCAATGGTTCCACACGTAATTCATTAGCTGCCAATTTATTTACCTCGTTTTTAAACTTTTGATTCAAGTCAAATTGTGTTTCCAAAAGAACCTGCAATGACAAAGACTTTTTGTATATTGTCAATGAAACTGTGGAAGTTTCAACAGAAATTTTACACGTATAAAATCAATTTTTGTATATTCTTATTTGTATCAATTATTATTGTTGATGTTGTTGGTGATTGTTGTTATTGTTATTGTTATTATTATTTTAGTTTATACTTTGAGTAGACGTAGCTTCACTGCAATGCGGGCTTTTTTGTAGCCAAATCGTTCGAGCTCCCATCCATCTTGATTAGAATACGTATGGCAGAACTTGACCAGTGCTCGCTCCCATTTTTCTGGCGACACGGTTTTACGCGTTTTACGCAACAATTTGATGTGCAGGTCTATCAACTGTTGCGGTACTACAAGAAGAACAATCGATTGTAATTGAAACGTACACATATACCAATTAATGATATTGTTAAATATTTTTATGGTCCTGTTTACAAACAGGAAAAAAAAAAATAAAATCATCAAAATGTAAATCATACTAAAACAAACAAACAAACACCTTACACCTTAGCAAGTATCGTTGACTCAAGCTAACTGAAAGAATAGAGAAGAGAAAAAAATCTTATCAATTAATCAAATTCACAATTAAAAATGCATCCAATGTCTTCTTTTGAAAATTTTTAGTTTCAATTCTCAAAGTTGGACAATTAAAAAAGAAAACGATGAATTATTTCAGTGAAAATAATGGTTGATTTGGAATTTCTAATAAAATAATATGCTCGATAGAAATCAACAAACGCACGGAGCTATAGAAAATAAGCAAAATATTTCTGTTGCCGTATGTATATTTCAAGAACCGCCACGCGATTCATAACTAGCAATCACGTGTAACCGACATTGACAACAAGGGAGGTGGCAGCACGGGAGAAAATAACAACAGAGGAGTGAGAGTAAATCGAACCCGCCTGTCAATAATATTATTGGAACATATCGATGAATCGTAACTACTCGTGATAATTCTATACCGTTGATTCATTAGGATTGGTTGAATCGCTAGCGACAAAGAGTACAGAGGAATAAAGGATATGAGAGAAATCGGTGAAAATTTACTAGTAGAATTCCGTTGAAAAGAAAAAGGGATAAAAACAGAGTGGCGAGTAGCGTGTTTATCCCGTTGATGCAGGATCTGAATGATACCGCACGCTTGAAAAAGCTGGCCAAGCTTGAAAGAACGGGAATAAACGATGAATAAGAAGAAGAAGTTCGAAAGGAAGGTGTATGGAAAAACGGTAATATCGCACGCGAAGCGAGACTTTTGGCCTCGCGGGGGCGGGTCAGTCATTCTCTCTCGCTCTCTCGCGCTCTTTTCTACGCATACACGTATGCAGACTCGAGTTTACTCACCATCCTGCGTGTTCTCAAGCATCTCTTGAAGCCGCGCGATATCCGGATAAATGATGCCGCAGGACTTGCCAAAGCACTCGAGGAACGAGCAGATCACAGCGAAATTTGGGTCACTCGCGCAAGAGGCTTCGTTATCGGACGCCATTTTTCCGCCGCTTCTCTCTGGGCCCGTCGCCGCTAGGCGATACACTACGCTAGGCGGCCTAACAACTCGTATCGCATTTTCGTGAAATTCTCTCCGCTGGCCGAGAGTGTCGAGGCCAAGCCGTCACAGGACCCCTTTGCAATCGAGTAAAACGTTAAAACACGGCTTGAAACCGACGGAACGCCGGTCTTTAACGAACGTTCCGAACGCCGCTTCCCGCTTATCGTCGCTTCTCGTCGCTTCACTCACCAGTCACCAGTCACCAGTCACCAGTACCTTTTCGTCCGATGTTCCTCTCTCTCTATCTTGCGCTCATAGCTCACACCCGCATCAAGAAACCACAAGCGGATGGCGGACACAACTAGCACACGCGCGCTTTTACGTCACAGAAAAACCAGATTGAGAAAACGAAACAGGGCAATAGGAAAACGAAAAGTGAGGCAAACAACCCATGGACCGCGCGCAAACCTTGTTTTTCTTTTCGTTCTCGCGACGTCCCCACTTTATCGTCGGTATTGTTTCGGACGATTCAAGAAAACGAATGGGGGTTTCTCCCTCTCTCGTGTTCTCTCACTCTCTCCTTCTCGTTCACTTTGCACTTTTCCACATATCACGGTGCTCGACCGCAAACACACCGATACACGGAGCCAAGCAGAGATCGTTGCGCCTCTCGAGTACAACATACAACCACGACGACAACGACAACGACAACGACGACAACGACAACGACGACGACAGCGACGACGACGACGACGACGACAATGACGCGTATGCGTGAACGTGCATGTTCGTATGTATGTGCATGTGTGTGCGCGTGCGATGTGTCGGCATATAATGTATACAAACGTGGAGAATGCGCGCACGCACCTTTGCTCGCAATAATAACGATGCACGTAATCGCGGGGTATCGCGTTCCCCGGACACGTTACTTGCACCTCGCCGTTCCGTCGGCGAGAATCGTTGTTGCTCTGGAATCACTGGCTGTAACCAGAGAAATAATGACCTCTATGCAACCACAACAACGAAAACCGTCCCTCTTCCTTGCATCAAGACGCACTGGACATCGCCTTCGGGTCCGGGCTACGAACATTTAGGGGGTTCTCAACCTCGAACCCGACATCGTTGCTGCATCGAATCACTCACGATGCTGCAATCTAAATACAAGTACAACGCTGTATTTACGGAAACTACCTTTTACTCTTTATATTTAGAAACATTCAAAACACTCCCAAGCATGCTTTCGTTCATTGTACAATTCTATCCGTAAAATTATTCTACAATAAAACGTTTCTTTAGTTTCGGAAGTAAGTTATTAATCGATGGCACGTCGATAGTGCCTATGTTCATTGATTTTACGAAGCAAATGACTCGTTTTAAAATGATTTTGTCATTAGAATTCTTTACGAATTTATACAACTGTCATATGATCATTTCGTTAAATATACATATTAACATATCATTTTAGAAAATACTTTCCTAATTACTTCATGTAATTTTATCATATATTATATAAATAAACGTTTAGTAGCACTTAATTGTATTGTCGGTTATCTTATTAATTAAATAATTTACAGTTATGTCCGTTTCTAAATCAAATAATACCATCTCGGTTAGTGTAGGTAGACAGCGTACAAACTAGAATTCTATGAAAAATTTATTTGAAATTAGATTCACGTATCGTTTGCAGTAGAAGAATTTGATGTTGTATAAATATAATTGGTCAAATACGAAAATGAATTTATACTCTAACGCCGTCAAGTAAACGCAATACTTTTTGATTTCTTCAATATTTTTATGTAACGTCATGTCTTATTTATTTGATTGCATTAGAATTGATCAGGGTGTTTACCCATAAGAAAATACTTTAATTTAAAGTTTGATCTGGATCAAAATACCCGCCGCTGCGTCGCGTTGGAGTACCGTTTCAATAATACCAACGAACGATCCATAAAGTCTGTTCGATCTACTTTTCAATTTCGAATGTATCGAAAGAGCGCGAAAAGTGCATGACTGAATGGGTTGTCGAGAACTGAGAGCGCACGTTTCAAGCTTTCAAGGCTCCTGTAAGCGACGCTCTCGCTGAATGACGTAGTTCTGCGTAGTTCCGTAGAACTTGAAATAACGGAGACAACGATTCCATCGACCGGAACCAGCTATTATAAAGAGTATACAAATATCCTGCCATCCCCCGGGTACACTCGCGGTTTTTATGAATTACCAAGTAAAATGTTAACGCGATATATATTATCAGCAGCATGCAGCTCTTACTACGCTTCGTCTCGATTTTCGCATTGTATACTATATGTACAATATATATGTATACGACATACGACAGGCTGTAGACTGTACAAGAACCCGAGAACAAGAAGCCGTTTATTTTACGTCACGCCGTTGTACATCAAACGCGTTAAATACGGCGACGTTTTGCAGCAGGCCGAGATGGTGCGACTGTTGCGATCGATCGCAGCAGTAAGAAACTCGAGCAAACCTCTATACCATGTATATCTAGATACATATATGGAGTATAGAGACTTCTTGTCGACACCATTGTGCTCTGTACGATGCAACCACAGAATCGTTCGTTGTGTTCTTCGGATTGTTTGTTTCCTTTTTGAATATCCGATTAGCCATTATTTTCGAGACGATAACTCGTTGACATGTAGAAGAAAACAAACCGAAAATCCATCGAACTGATCGATAAGCAAACTTTTTAAAATATGAAAGTTTTCGCGAGACAGACTGTGCTGCCGCCCCGCGTGTTTACTGCAAATCGATAGCGTAGGATACATTTTCACCGAGACTATCGATCTCACTTTTGCCTTGGAAAATGCGAAAATTGGCATACAGTTTAATTATACCGATTGCAATCCTTCTCGATGTTACCCTATTCTTATTAATCTACGAACAATCTACTGTACGTTACACGTACATTATTAAATCGCTCAAAGCTGAAACAAATTACGTATATAGCATATTTAGATGACTATTATTATATGATACGTAGGTACTAGATCTGGGACTGGGACTGGGACTGTGACTGCGACTGTGACTATGAGTGGGACTGGGGCAGAAACTCTAAGATTGGGATTGAGACTGACACTGGGAGATTATTCGACAAAATTATGTTTTCAAGGAATAAAACGCTCGTTTTTATCATTTTATACTAACGTTCTATTCTGGTAATTATTGCATACCAAATACGTTCCTAGTCTTTTTCATTCTTTATTATAAAAGTAGGCATTTGATTAATCCTATTATGATGAGAATAATTTTCCTTTATGTTTAAAACATGTATTCTGTGTATTCGAATAACGGGAGAAATAACGTCGTATAATATTCAAAAAGTATTGGCCATGATTAAGCCGTGTAATAATATTATACAAATGACTCGTCAAATATAAAATGTTTATTTTCGAATGAAAGTTTACGAACTTTGCATTCCAACAAGTTCTATTCGTATATGTATAAATGTTTGTATTTACAAGGTATATTACTAAAAAAAGACTTAGCATTAGGTTATTGGTTGCATTTGATGATATTCGATACTGTTCAATTCCCTCTCATACTTTATACACTATATCGTTTTTTACCTGAGTAAACTACTTTCTTTTTCTTTGATTTTGTCTGCTGTACATACATAATTCTCGTTATATGTATTCTTAAGCTAAAAATTCGAATATGGAGAGTTTGTTTGAATGCATAGCACCATACATGCCATTAGATAAAACAAATAGACTCGCCAGTCGTTTTCTTTCACAACACATTTCGAATGAGCGTTTGGCGCACCAGAAATCCTAAAACAGATGTATTTACTCGGAATGAAATCACCTTGTTTGTATGAAAGTACACAAAAAGTGTGATAACAGTATCCAAATAAAGCGTGAATCTATATATCTTTCTAAGTGAATTCTATTTTACACTGTTGCAAGGCTTATTCTATTAGATCCGATCATTTGCTTTCCACATTTTGCTTTCTGAATACGTTCTATTTATAAAAAAATATTTCTTTTTCCCGCCGACTCGACTAAATCGAAAAATTATTGCGTTGCGAAGATTATTTTACAACTTTCGAATTCTAACGAATCACGATAAACTTTTTCATTGTCACATTTTGTTAACGTTTCTTCTACTACAAAATATAAACAGTTAGGAAACATTTATTACTTTAAGCTTTTCGACCATAAAATTTGAAAACTTTTATAGAAATTCTTTATCTAGTTTTATCTCTTTGAATGTAACCTTACGGTGTATATAAAAATTTACTATGTACAAAATAGATCATATACAATTTAAAAATATGTATCCTTCTATACCTATCGCTTACTTAGTTATGTTGTTTTCTTTTCTTTTTTCGTTTTTATTCTTTTGCATCAAGATATTGTAACACGTGTTCAGTATGACAATTTATATACAGTGTTGATAATTACTACTCGTTAACAGTACTTTATAATAATAAACAGAAATATCTAAATGATACATATTAAAATCGTGCAATACGTTTACTTATCAACGTCCAATCTATTTGCCGCAAGAAATTCGATTTGAACCGATTCAAAATTAACGATACCACGTATACAAAGAAACTCCGTCGCAACTTTATGCGAGACATTATGTGGAAAGCAAATTAAGCACATTGTTGTGTTTTCACCTATATATATATATACGCTATGCAGCTTTCAAAAAGCTTGCATACACATATTTTATGTTAAATATTATAGAATCACGCCCTGTGAATGGAAATGAAAAATTGACAAAAAATCTTTTAGATTCTTCAAGATACTGTTTACGAAAAAGAAAAGAAAATGAAAATACGAAAGAAAAAGAACAAAATTAAGGAAAACAAGCGGTTAGTAACGAAAAGCGCGCGTAAGTACTATCATAGTGCTTTGCAATGAGAGATTGGAGAAAAAACAGTTTGATGCGTAAAGACGCAATTTCCAACCGAGCTCTTTGACGAAATGTAAGAGTTCTATGTATACATAAAATAACAAGGCTCCCGCCTCGTAAGACAAGGTTTAATGCGAATTGTATAATGATCAAAATCACTTGGCTGTCCTTTGCGCTGTAATGTTTTTTAGTTGTTGCTTATAAATTTCTGCCTCCTCCTCTTTTTTTTGAAGTCGTTTGCGGTATTCGGCTGCTTGTCTTCGTGCTTCGGCTAATTGCCTATTTAAAAGAGCAATATCCATTACCGGTTCGTTTGTGTCTGTACTATCGTCTTCGACAATTTCCTCGATGTCATCGTCCAATTGTAAAATTATTGGCTCCGTGATCTTTGTCGGATCGCCAATGATTTTGTTCTGTCGAAATCATAAAATGCAAATGTATTATAATAAGTAAATATAACATAATATAATAACAATATGTTCTCGTTGAAATAATACATAAATTTATATGGTCTTTTTACCTCTGGCGATGAAATGATATTTTTAGCCTGTGTAAGTGTTGATACGGGTGTAGTATTCGAAATCGATGAAATGAACAGTTTACCACCCTTATTGTCTACAGAAGATCTCTTCAATATATTCGGTCCTCTAGAGGTAAGAGTAGGCGCAGCGTGATTTAATATTTGATCCGCTCTGATCGCGATTACTTTTCTCGAAGTTCCCTTCTTTCCAGCTACTTGAAGCCGTTTTACTCCTATCGAAGAATTTCTTGTTAAATTCAGAGCGAGTTTTCCAGCTTCTGCGGACAAACGTATTGTCGATATTAATAACAACGAATTTCATTGAATCACACGACTTTGAAATACTTCATACCAGTTAAAACAACCGTTCTTCCACTTTCCATTGCATTTTCCACAATAGAAGAATTATTATCCACAGGTATCATTGTGATTCCATGAGCTTCAAGTAGCCTAAATTGTTTGTTCAGCCCTCCGACAGATGGGACATCTTTACGTTTCCTAATGCTGTTCGGATTATTCACATTAGTCATTTCATCCGTGTTTTCAATTTCTTTATCTTGGTCATCGTCTGTATTTGATCCAATGTGAATTTGTTGAAAAAGCATGCGCTGTTTCTTCCCCACTTGAACAAAACATTCAATAAACACTTCGATAATATTTCATACATGTAAATATTTTCAAGAACGGTTTCAAAAGTTCAGTAAAATACCATGGGTAATTTTTCTCCTTGGCTGAGACTCTTGTTGTAACAATTCAAATTTCTGTTGTTCTTCGTCCCTTTCTGATTCTAATTGTATTAAATTATGGGTTGCTACTTCCAATTCCGCCGTGTTTGCTTGATTTTGTTGATGTGCTCTAACACCGACAATCTCTCTTTCTTGTTGCAATATATCTACCAAATCTAGTCTGTCATGTTCCAGCGCAAGACTAATTGGAGTTTTGTCAAATTTGCTAGTGGCATTTGCATCTGCTCCATGTTCCAATAAAATATGCATTACTTCTACATGTTCCCTCTCGACTGCCCAATGCAAAGGAGTCATTTTCAACTAAAACCATTCTTTTCATTATGCTTATTGTAAGTCAGTGTCAATTATGTAATTCTTATTTTAATTACCATATCTCTACTATCAACATCCGCGCCATAATTAAGAAGTAATTGTGCCATCTGATGATGACCTTCGTACGCGGCCATGTGTAAAGGTGTTCTGTCTACTTTTGTTCTTGCATCCCTTGAAATTCCTGCTCTCAACAAAACTTCTGCTGTATCTGTATGATTATTCTGCGCAGCAAAGTGCAATGCGCTGGTACCCAGCTGACAAAGAACAATGTGAACACTACTATTATTCTACTGTATATGATAAATTTATTCTATGATCAAAATGTGTGTATTATTATATATACCCAATCTGTAGTGAAAGGTGCCCCTCTGCACATAAGGTCACGAACTGTATCGGTGTCCCCATATTTTGCACTAAAAAGCAGTTGCTTTCCTAATTCTACTATTGATATGGCATCTTGAGATCTCACACGATGAGACACATCGAGAATTTCAACCTGAGAAATATCATCGGTTCATACAGCATACTATTCAAGTCACAAATAAGGCATATTACAAAGAAACCTATCTATTGTACATACAGGAATAAGGGTATCCGTATCCAGACCCTCAATATCATTAGTGCAAATACTTTCAGCTTGCATTTTCGTGTATTGAACTTAGTCCTGTTCTTTTTGGTGCACACTAAAATCAAACGATCCATAACAATTATTATCGATTGGGTTGTTTTCAAAGTAAATAGGGCTAGCTGTGACCATTCCATTTTTCACTCTAAACAATTCTGCTGGTGTTGCTCGACCTTGAGTCACCGGAATTGAAAGTAGGTCGGAAAAATTGAAAATTCGAGTCGAATTCATCGGTATCGATACAATCTATTCGCTTTTGCCTATTCGCTTGGAAATGCAACGTGTGTATTTTTCGAAATTTTCCTCGGTACAGGATGTTTTTATTTTGCCATTTCAGATTGCGAGGAACTTCCTGTTCCTGTTCATTAAACGGAAGTCCCATGCCATAGGCCCCGTGTTTTGTGCTTGAAACGAATCAAACCGACGAAAAATAGCATGGAAGGTTGATATACTTACGGCCAGTTCATTATTCTCGGTTGTTCGTTATTTTTCCTTTAGTTTTCCGACATGCACACTCTCTTTCAGGAATTCTTTCTCCACACAGCCTTCTCGATTTACCGTCTTCGTAAAGTTTTATGAAAATGGCGACACCTTGGCGCCATTCCTAATACAATTTTTCTTATCATTCGTAAATGTGTTCCATGTAAATAAACATTGACTTTCCTGACTGGACATGTTTCTTTTCTACGAAATAATGTATTTGTAGATGAAATTTTTACCGTTTCATTCGAAAATTTCTTTGATAACGATTAAATATGTTTGATCGCATGATGATTCACAGCGCCACGTGGTGGCACATATTCGACATATTTTGTATTAAGTAGGTTAGGTACGCATAGTGTTTAAGAAAGGTTAGGTCACATTGCAAATTTTTGTGCTTAGATTTGTATTTCGAAATGGTTACACCAATTAATGTAATGTTAATGCCAGAAATAACAGACAGCATATATGTTACCACATCTGAACATAAACAACATAAACAAGCGTGAACCGTAATCTGTGCCCCGTGCCAGGTAGGCAAGATACCTAGGTATTTGTCATTTATATATATTGTATGTTTTTATCAAACAACTGAATCTTGGATTCGAGTTTTGTTTCTTTCATGAGTCAGTATAATTTTTTGATTCTAGGTATTTGAAAGTAATACAAACAAAACTTGAAGAAATCTCAATTTTGAAAGAATAATCCTGACTTTTGAGATGATCTATTTCTGATATTTTTACCTCATTCATTATGTACAATATATTTGAACCGATTTCAAATTTCTTTCTTTTTCAAAGATTTCGTTATATTTATGAACATTGTTAAAAATAAAAACATATAATTTTGTGACGCGCTTGATCTTTTTCTTTTCACAAGTATATACTTTCTCTGTTCTCTTCGTTTCTGTTTTCATCTTTTAAACAGAATAAAAAGATACAACATAAAAGTAAACCGTTACGTATTGTACCACATTACAGTGAAGTGTGTGCACGAAATGTATGCTGTTTGCTGTTAGAAAGAAATCACGCGGAACGGCACAAGAATAGGTAACTAAAAGAAGATTCTGCTCATTCAAAATTTGATTCGTTGACATTGTCGTTTCGACCAATAGCAAAATTATGCAAACCTAACACCAATCAGACTCACATTCCTTCCAAGTAGCTTTTTTCGAACCGTGAATAGTACAATATATACATAACACACATATGTGTTTATATTTTCTTCGGCTGATGACTCGGCAAAGGCTCTTAAATGCTGATTAGAGTTAAACTCGATGAACGAATAAGATGGGGTTCGCTGGATCTTATTTCGGAATGGAACGAGAAAATGATGATAAGGGGCAGCACTATACTGGAACTGTGGGGACTCCGCTTCCCCCACTCCTCACACTGAGAGTGGGGATCGATGTATGCGACGCCTTCTCGTTCTTCTTCTTCCTGCTTCTTACTTACTGGTATCTGAGTGGAGCGGGGATTCAACCCGATCGTGAGTTTGTTCTTCCCGTCATAACCTAAGTCCGTTGGAACGGCGAGTGCACAGAACACCAAAAGTTATGGTTTGAGCACAAGGAACAGAGTCCTTTCCGACGCGATGTTACAGCAAGAAGGGAAACGTATAACAGAGTAGCATGGTATTGTGGCACATACAGGGTCTCCCAAAAGTAATTTGACAGCGGGAAATGAGGGGTTCCTGAGATCATTTGAAACAACTTTTTCCTTAGCGAAAATTCAATCTGCGGCTTTGTAACGAGTTATGGTCGAAAAATGACTGGCCAATGAGAGCGAAGCGCGCGAACTAGCACGCGCTCGAACGAGAGCGTTCGACTGTCCGCCGGCCAGGTGCGCGAACAGAAGTCCTTTATCCTCTTGTACTTCGTGTCTTTTACTTATTCTTTATCTTCACAGTACGTGTCGTAGAAAAATTTCATGTGGTACGCGTGAGATGTCATGCATACCAGAAAATTAAAACGGCTGACACGGCTAAATTCTTTATTATTTCGGATCTGAAAAATTAGTGATTATTCTTTAGACAAACTGAAATAAGAATCAACAGCGTTTTTCTTAAAATTATTATCGTCGCGTAGTAAAATTATTCGGAAAGTTCGCGCGCCTGGTCGGCCGACGGTCGAACGCTCTCGTTCGAGCGCGTGCTGGTTCGCACGCTTCGCTCTCATTGGTCAGTCATTTTTCGACCATAACTGGTTAACAAAGCCGCAGATTGAATTTTCGCTAAGGAAAAAATTGCTTCAAATGACCTCAGGAACCCCTCATCTCCCGCTGTTAAATTACTTTTGGGACACCCTGTATATTTACGTCTACATGTTCTAACTATGTAGTTCGTAGTGCGTGTTTTGCATGAGGTTAGGTCACTTCGGATGTTCACGTGTCAATATTTCGTATCGAGTTAAACTGAAGTTTCAATATGAAGAATAAGAACAGGTATAAAAAACAATTTCAATATAAGAATAAATAAATTTTTGTTATTATTTTTTATTAAATAATCAGTCGTATCGCACACTAATTGAATAGATTGTGAATTTATTAATGTTTTTAACTTTTTAATAGAACAAAAACATTTAAAACGAACAAAGAAGCAGATGATTTAGAAGATGTGGATATGAACGAAGTCACAGATTCTGAAGAAGAATATTCAGAAAATGAACGTAAATTACTTGAAAAAGTACGAAATCGTCATTCTTCCGAAAGTTATGATAGCGATTATGAAGTTTATGGATTACAAAACAAGGATGAAGATCAAGATGTTACAGAGAATGAGAATGAAGCAGATTCTATGGCATCAGATATCGAAGGACCACAAGAAGATCATGATTTACCAAATGAGAAAGCTTGGGGTAAAAAGAAAAAAACTTATTATTCTACAGATTATGTAGATTCTGACTATGCTACGGCTAGTCAAAAGGATTTAGCTGATGCAGAAATGGAAGAAGAAGAAGCTAGAAACATTCAAAAAAGATTGGCTGAACAGTTAGATGATGCAGATTTTGGATTAGATTTTATGCAAACAACAGAATCCAATAATAAAAAAGTCCTAGATAATTCAAAGCAATTTATAAAAACTGATTTAAGTAAACTTAGTAAAAGACAGAAACAGGCAATAATGGAAAAAGAAAGTCCTGAATTTATGGCGCTTGTAAACAATTTTAAAGGTCAAATAATTTTAATACATTTTACATTATTACGTTTAGATTGTCTATTCTATGATAAATATCTGTTGCTTTTGATTTAGATCGCATGACAGAGGCAAAAGATGTATTAGGACCGTTCTTGGAACTGACTAAAATGAATGCATTTTCCAATTGTTTGGCGATATCGTTTGTAAAAACTAAGTATGACATTTTATTGAATTACTGTATCAATATATCCTTTTATTTAATGCTGAAAGCAAAACGATTGCCTGTGAATTCTCACCCTGTTATAAAACGTTTGGCACAGTACAGCCAATTGATGATTCAGTTAGAGTCAGGACAAGGAAATCTAATAAAAGAGATTAAAGAAATATTGAAAGCTAGGAAACAAGGGAAACCATTGTATAATATATTTGATGGTTGTGAAATAGGAACCAACAAAAAGATGTCTAATCGTTATAAGGAGAAACTTGATCATATAAAGAAGCCTGTAAAAGCGAAAGTTACAAGTCAACAGTCACCAAAATTTAAATATGACACGGAAAAGAAATATTTTGCAGATGAAGAAAATTCTGAGGGTATATCCATAGAGAAAATAAGCGATTTGGAACAGGAAATAGACGATATTAATATGAGAGACTTGATAACTGAAAACGAAGGCAAAAGAGGAATTACATATCAGATTGCAAAGAATAAAGGTTTAACACCTAATCGTAAGAAAGAACAACGGAATCCTAGAGTAAAACATAGAAATAAATATCGTAAAGCCAAAATTCGACGAAAGGGAGCTGTGCGTATTGCAGATTATGCTTATGAGATTATAATAAATATTTCAATGAAACTAAAATCGTTTATGTTACAGGTGAGAGAAGTAAGGAAAGAAATAATTCGATATGCGGGAGAAATATCGGGTATTAAAGCTAGCGTAAAGAAAAGTATCAAGTTAAAATAAGAACAGTAAAGAAACAGCTGCGTTAAAACTGGCATTGAAAATTATAAAATTACTTTATTTTCTATAATCATACAAATTTCTTTTATACACACACACACGATATAGATTTAAATACAATTAAAAAAATCATGTATTCTGACAATATTAACAGACTTTATTTTATCTATCCTTACCAGTATTAACAGAAGATAACATATGAAATGATAATTCTAGAAACATATGTAACAAACGTTTTAATTCTTCTAGTATGCGTGACATTATGAGATTTATTTTAACATCAGATTTTCGACAAAGTATGTCAATTTATAATAATACAACAATCAACTGTAAAATATGTATGAGTTGAACTTGTACATACGTATATACACATACATACATACATACATACATGTACACATCAGTTTAATGATTTCAGAACATATCAAAGAAAAATGTTTAATATCTCGAGGAGTTTAAACTTAAGATTATTACAGCCTAAACTTCTAACTTTGCCAATATATCAGACTCGCGAAATAAGTGAAATTCTTTATTATTTTCAAGCTCTACTTTAGTTCCTCCATATTCTGGCAATAAAACAGTATCGCCAACTTTAATGCTCAAGGGAATGTGTTGTCCATTCTAAAACAAAAATAAAAATCATTACCACTGTAGTTTATTAGTAACATAATGGTTTTTTTTTCTACAACTGCAACTGCAAATATTTTCAAATACCTCGTTTCGTTGTCCAGGCCCTATTGCCACTACAGTGCCCTGTAAGACTTTTGCCTGAGCTTTCTCTGGTAGAACAATACCTCCCTTTGTTTTGGTTATAGCTTCGGCTCTTTGAATAAGAACTCTATCGAAGAGAGGTACAAGTCTCTTGATGGCATTAGCTGCAGCCTAAACAAATTTAAATGTTTATATAATATTGCAACTTATTCAGATCACATGGTTAAACAACATTTTAACAGCTATTACTTCAAAACTATGCATAATGTAATTTTGAAAAGAAGATTTCGTTATGTCAACAATTTGGAGTATGTTCAAATAAACAGTTATGTGACATTCACAATACGAATTTACAAAATTGCAAAGTATGATTTGTTTAAGGTTATCTGCTAGCAGGTATAATAAAAATTGTAACGTTGTAATTACATGAATAAATAACAAAATTGTTTTTCACGTTTAGTCTTTTGTTCAATCAATAGTTCATAGTCAATTTTTTCTCTGTTTACAATAACAAAAAAGAACCATTGCGTCGGCCTTGCGACAAAATTAGTAAAGATCAGCATTTCTCAAATTACCGAAAAAAACAAATGAGTAATGTACCGGACATGTACTTTGGAAATTTAAAATCTATTTGAATAATTGTATTCATGCGGCGAATAGCACAATATTAAATGTATTTGTTGAAACGATTGATTTGAAGGTTATTTTCAAGACTATATATTAATACATTATTAATTGACGTATTATATATCTAAATTTATTCTTAGAAAATTCAAGTTATTATAAATTTTGAGATCTTACCATTTTTAATACAAGAAGTTATCGAAACTCTATCTTGATGCAATGCAACCGGCAAGCACACTCGTGCACGTTGTGTAACCTATGTAGACAAACGTAGCAGTATCAGTCTCTGAGCTTCTCGAAATTTCCAGTCTCCCCTCTACACATACAATCTTCCTTTGCCCCACCAAGCATTCATTGATTTTGCGAGTGTAGTGGGAACTTCATACACACGAATTACGTAATTTAACTTATATGCCGAAGATGGCCGTTTAATATTGCCCTTGTTTTCGTTCTCTTTCGTAGAGAACAATGTAAAAATGGGTATACGTGTATGGTATTGATATTCCCATTATTAGCACCAAAATCTGTACTATATTAATGTAATAAAAATTGAGAAAGAAGGTTATAGAATTTGTTATTATTTAGTGATTCTCATAGCCCATTACTCGAGAAGGAAGAATACATAATAACGCACTACTATTATCCTGTACGTTATAAGTAAATACTAATACCGCGCGATTTCTTAGCCTAATAACACTACTATTGCTTGCAATTTAAATATTTCATCTCTTAAATATATATATATATATATATATATATATGTACAGTACAATACTGTACACCATATCATAGGAATTGAAGTAAAGCAAAAACATGTAGTATATTTTTGATATTTTAATAATAACATTATATACGTAGACTAAAGGATACCAGATTAGTTAATGTATCTTTCCACAGAAAAAAGAAAAAAAAGAACAATAAAGAAAGATCCTTAACTTTACCTATGAGTATTAGCCTTTATAACATTTTACAAACATGTAGATAGCTGTATCTAGGTGGTAGTAAAAATATAATAATAATAATAATTCTTTTTATAATATGTATTAGTAAATTTTTTTTCTTAGTCATAAACCACCTTGTGATAATTTCACACCACAATGTTTCTTAGACATTTTAGACTATGGATAACCGATGATCTGAACATTTAAAAGCATTGAGAAGAAGACGAATACGTTGGTTTCTCAACGAATGCTATTGGTGTATACGAAACGATTGCATCACACGAAACGTGTTCTAGTACTTTCTAGAAACTCGATATCTTATAGAAAGAAGATGAATCGACGATGTCGATTCATGGAATATCGTTGAACAAATTGTAATAAAGAAATTACAAAGATGTTCTATGACTTGTGTTGTATTCCGTTCCCATAAAATATGAAATTATACACATTTCTTGATCGAAAATTGATGGTAGGTTAGAATAAGTAGGAGAGGGAGGGGAACAACGCATGGATAGCGCAAGCTCCTCTTCGCTCTTCGCAGTTCACAGTTCACACTACTTCACGCTATTCACACATCCTATTCTCTTGAGGAGACAACGTGTGGTCACGCTGCGACGATTTTCAATTACTTTTGCAGTTGCGATTCCTTAACCAACCTCTTTTGCTTTTTCATTAAACAAAGGTAAAAGTATTTTAACCAAACTATCACTAATCATTTTGAGTAAAATAATCGTTAATTGTATCGATGTTGTTGACCGGCTAAATTCTATGCAGATTATTTATCATTATAATGTCTATTTAATCATTTAATGTCTAGGATACATTTATTTTTGTGTTAGAATAATTTGTTTCATCTTTATATTTCTTATAAATTTATGTTCATACTTAAAATAAAGTACGAGCGCATAATAACATAGTAATGTTATCATGCCATTCGTTCGTACGACCATAATTGTGTTAGATCATCTTTGTTTTATCAGATTTTTATTTTTCAAGTTTAATAATATACTTTTCTTTATGGAACTTGTGTTTGTTAAGTTAACCGGTTGAATTAGTATGTCTTGCTTATTACAATTTTAAGTAATAGAAAGATTAGAATTTTTCCGAAATAGAATTAGAGCGCATATTATAACATTAATTTTTATGTAAAATGATGTTAGAAAGTGTAGTAGTTCTTGAAATAATTTACCTTAGGAGACTCTTGGTTATCGTTCACGCGGTAGTTTACATAACCACATTTATTTTCAAAACGTACTCACGTTTATCGCGCACTCGAATCTTTTTCGATTGTTATCGTCGTAAAAAATTATAGATTTAATGAATGTAAAATTATCAAATGGCATTAATCCAACACTTTGAAGAATAAAAATGTTTATAATGTGCTAATTATCAGTATAAAATTAAATTGTGGAAATAAACAAGTATTTCTTTGTATCTTTTTAGATGCACAGACTACCGACCATGTTGCGTGGTGCTGCTTTACGTCAATTGCAAGCTCGTTCCTATGCCAAAGATGTACGTTTTGGATCAGAAGTGAGAGCACTTATGTTGCAGGGCGTGGACATTTTAGCAGATGCTGTTGCAGTAACAATGGGTCCCAAGGGTCGTAATGTTATATTGGAACAAAGCTGGGGTAGTCCAAAGATTACCAAAGATGGTGTTACTGTAGCAAAGGGAGTAGAATTGAAAGATAAATTTCAGAATATTGGGGCAAAATTGGTGCAAGATGTAGCAAATAATACAAATGAAGAAGCAGGCGATGGCACAACAACAGCTACAGTTCTAGCACGGGCTATTGCTAAAGAAGGTTTCGAAAAAATTAGCAAAGGTGCCAATCCTGTAGAGATAAGAAGAGGTAAAAAAATCTAAATATTATATACTATACATACTACAATCTCTACAGAATTACTAGAAGATTTGGAATACAGTTGCATTTTCAGAAATGAATAAATTTTCTTTATTTTATCATCTGTATTACAGGTGTTATGTTAGCAGTCGACAAGGTTAAAGACGAATTGAAAGCATTAAGTAAACCAGTCACTACACCAGAGGAAATTGCACAAGTTGCGACTATCTCGGCTAATGGAGACAAAGCTATTGGCAGTCTTATTTCCGATGCCATGAAAAAAGTTGGGAAGGAAGGTGTTATAACAGTGAAGGACGGTAAAACGTTGCACGACGAACTCGAAGTTATAGAAGGAATGAAATTTGATAGGGGCTATATATCACCGTACTTTATAAATTCTAGTAAAGGAGCAAAAGTTGAATTCCAAGATGCACTTTTGCTCTTCAGCGAGAAAAAAATATCGTCTGTTCAATCTATAATTCCAGCCTTGGAATTAGCAAACTCGCAGCGGAAACCATTAGTTATCATTGCGGAAGATATTGATGGAGAAGCTTTGTCAACTCTTGTGGTAAACAGGTTAAAAATTGGTTTGCAAGTGGCTGCTGTTAAAGCCCCTGGTTTTGGAGACAATAGAAAAGCAACACTTCAAGATATGGCAATTTTGACTGGAGGAATCGTTTTTGGGGACGACGCGAATCTCATCAAGTTAGAAAACGTACAAGCGTGCGACTTAGGCGAAGTAGGAGAGGTAATAATTACAAAGGACGATACGCTCTTCCTTAAAGGCAAAGGAAAAAAGGCCGACGTCGACAACAGGGCGGATGTAATTAGAGATCAAATAGGAAATACAACTTCAGAGTACGAAAAGGAAAAGTTGCAAGAGCGTTTAGCAAGATTAGCATCAGGAGTCGCAGTTTTAAGAGTCGGTGGTAGTAGCGAAGTGGAAGTTAACGAGAAGAAGGATCGGGTTCACGATGCTCTCAATGCTACTCGTGCCGCGGTCGAAGAAGGCATTGTTCCAGGAGGTAAATATAATGTTTCCATTGTCTTTGTACTACCTTTGTGCTATTCATTGATTTGTTCTACAATATTTGTTTGCCTAGAATTAGATTCAGATCAATTTATTTTGTAGGTGGAACTGCCTTACTGAGATGTATTCCAATTTTGAAAAATATCAAATCATCGAACAGCGATCAAGAAACAGGAGTTAAAATTGTAGCCAACGCTTTACGTATGCCATGTTTACAAATTGCTCAAAATGCAGGTGTTGATGCGAGTGTAGTAGTAGCAAAAGTTAGTGAAAGCAATTTAGGTTACGATGCTTTGAATGACGAATACGTCGATATGATCGAGAAAGGAATCATCGACCCGACAAAAGTAGTACGCACAGCGTTAACCGATGCTGCAGGTGTTGCATCGTTGCTCACAACTGCGGAAGCAGTGGTAACAGAATTGCCTAAAGAAGAACCTCAAATGCCAATGGGTGGTGGCATGGGTGGAATGGGTGGAATGGGTGGTATGGGAGGCATGGGCATGTAATGAAGCAAGATTTCTTCGCCCAAAGACTGAATTTTCTATTCTCATTAATATTTGGCCAATATTGCAATTCAGTCGCAATGTTAACTTTCGTGTTATACACAGCGATTAGAGTTGCAAATACATGACCATAATTTCCTGAGGTGTGATCGGAACATTGAACGGATTTAGTACAGCTGTACTTTAAAAGGAGTGATCGAGACACATAGAAGACAAATTTGTTACTTACATGTTGTAATATTTGTTCTATAACCATCTATCTTTAATATTTGTGTTACGCATTTATAAGCATTATCATTTTACTAGAAACATATATAGTTTTAACAAAAAAGAACGAAGTAATTTGATGTTCAGCAGCAATTTTTAGGGAAAACGATATGTGAACATACGAACAGCATACATTATAATTCAAAGAAAAGTAGAATATAATAACTGTTTAAATTTTAGGTGATGAAATCGACAAAATTTACAGTTTTATAGAAAAGATTTGTTTTCATTAAAAAGTCGTTTATTTGTATTGCATTCAAGTAATTACGTTTCGAAAGACGGAAACACATGTACTGCAAAATAGGATAGAAAAACAAAGTTCTTGTACTTTCTCTTAAATGTTACATTTTATTTTCCATTTTTTAGTCCAAATAAAAGTATGTTTCAATTACGACATTGTGTGTTTATTGAAAAAAGATGTATGACACCCTCCCCCCCTTTTAAAAAAAATCGAGTATTTTTTGTTAGTAAAAAAAAAATAATTTAGAAGTAAATCTTATTGCAATACCGACGTACGAATTCATCTTTTCTTTGATGTTTTTTTTGATTTGCTTAAAAACTTAGATACATTTTATCTATGAAATATTGAAGTACTACACAAAATATACAAAATATAAGTCACATAACGAATAATCCAGATATACACATATATATGTATATATTTATAGAGCATTAAATTATTAATCGGAAAACTATTAAAAGGAAAGTATTGCTTAAAGTCGTTTAGAATATTTTTGTAGTACAAAACCGATTATTCATATTATATTAATGATAAGATCCTAGTGCAAAACTTGCTTGCGCAAAAATGATTTTGTTATGTGATATACAAAAATACTATATTTCAATGAGATATCGAAAAAATATTAATAAGGTTAAATGAAACGATTAAGATGACATTGATTAGTAAGTAATGTACGGTATTAAAAAGAAAATGCAAAAGATTGGTGTATTAAGAGTATAAAGATCTATTTTTTTGTTTCTTTTTAAGTAATACATATATTTGAAATGTCTACACATATCTGATAAAAAGTATATTTATATGTATATCTTACATACTAACCTAGGCTCCAATTTTCTCAATTTCATCTGCATCTTCAGCATTAAGATAATGTATTTTTTTCCCAAAGTGTGCCTCTATTTTTTTACAAATTTCCATTGCATGTGGCGAGTCTACCAAATTAATGGCGATACCAGATTTCCCAAATCGTCCTGTTCGACCAATTCTGTGCAAGTATGTTTCGCAATCTGCTTCCCAATATTTATCCATAGGTAAGTCAAAATTGACTACTATTGTTACTTGTTGAACATCGATACCTGAAAAATAAACAACATATTTTCAGGTATCGAATGACTCGTTTAAACAATTCGTTGATGATGAATTGAAGTAAATACCTCTAGCTAAGACATTCGTCGTGATGAGAACTTTCTCAAGACCTTCTCTAAATCGATCCAAAACAGATATTCTTTGTTCGACTGTTAATTCACCAGATAAAACAGCTACTGCATGACCATCTTTTGTCATTCTTTCTGCTAACCAGTTTACTATTTTCCTAGTCTGCAAACAGATACAAACTGTTATTAGATTTGTGATTTATAAATTGACAAAATTTAGAAATCAATTTAAATACTAATGTGCTACTTTCTTACATGACAAAATATAATTGCTTGGCCTATTGTTATCACGCCATAGATATTTGTAATAGCTGTATATTTTTCTTCCAAATCTTTGCACTTTACATAATATTGTTCAATATTATCTAAACTCTCTTCTTCTTTCAATAATCGTATTATCAAGGGATTATTAACTATAATCTCTGCAAATTTCATGACTTCTGGTTCATAGGTTGCTGAGAAAAACATCATCTGACATTTGCGTGGAAGTTGCCTGTGCAAATAGTGCACATAATATGTAAATACTTAAATAGGTAATGCATATAGTACAATTAAAATGTATGTGGTCATTTCAATTACTTGTGAATACGAATACACTGGTCTTGATGACCTTGCGTTGCAATCATTACATCTGCCTCGTCTAAAACAAATACTGATATCTTGCTCAAGCTAAAAAACTTAAATTTAACAGCCCAATCTAAAACTTTGCCAGGTGTTCCTATTATAATATGTTCAGTGATCGTTGATCCACGACTTACTGAAATAATTCATGGCACGACATTAGGGAATGTACAAGTATTAGTTTATTATAGGAATGAAATATTTTTATAACGTAATAATAGAGTATATATTACTTTCTTCTCCTCTGACAGCATATTTGATCTTTATCTCATTACAAAATGCGGACATTTTTGCTGCTACTTCTCCTGTTTGTATAGCCAATTCGTATGTTGGTGATAAACAAAGCACTTGAGGATAACTCTTACTAGTGTCCACTCTGCTCAACATTGCCAATACAAATGCTGCTGTTTTTCCAGTTCCAGACTGTGACTGGGCTATCATATTTTGGGGCCTACAAATAATTTATCCAAATTCAAATTCATTACAAACAAATTGCACGAATCATCATTGAGAATAGATAAACTTACGGATCTGCTAGTAGAGTAGGTAAAGCGGTTTCTTGGATTTTCGATGGTGCATTAAATCCCATTGCATATACTCCTTTTAATAAAGCTGGTTTACTAGGAAATGTATTATTGAAAATATAGTTTTTATTCAATTGTACGATTATAAAAAATTGTGATCTAAAACTACATACAGGTGGAGAGCTTCAAAAGTTTTAACACTATATAAAGGCGAGGATGGGTCTTTTCTCTGAATTTCTATATCCTTTGTTGTTACTACTAAACCTTTGCGTATTATTTTTTGTAAGAACGACTTTTCTGCTGGCGAGATCTGCTCTTCTGTTCCGTCGTCGTTCTTCGATTCCGTACTAGTATTGTTTGATACATTTTCCGTAGGTTGTTGTTGTTGTTTTTCTATGTTTAAACTAGACACCTGTCGATAATAGCTAATTATAGCAAGAAAAATGATTTTCCCTAATTCCATAAGTTATTGATATCTCAATACTAAGACTCCAATATATACGGTAACAGGTAAAAGACTTTTGGTCTCGGTGAAAAACATGAATAAACAAAGAAATGTGAGGTTACGCCGGGATTATATCACCTTTGCCGATAATTTTTCTTGTTCGTCCGGATATTTACTCCAATCGACTTGAGTCGAAGCCATATTAACATCAGTATATTTCAAATAATTGAAGAAACAACTTGACTTATAATCGGAGCTTGGAACACCAAAATGACACATAGGCGCACGCACACATACGTGCAAAATGCAGCTCAGCAAGTCAGCACTCATGCACAGCAGCATGAAATAATTATCTAGTGCGCATGCGTCTTGATAATGAAAAATATGTATGAAAATATGTATTATTTAATCATGTGATGCATACGTAGTAAATATCTACTTGTACACGTACCACTCTGAAATATGTCTCAATTGTATTTATATTGAGTTCAATAAGAAATTATAATTCAAATTTTTGTTGAAATGTCGTCCGTCACAATCCGTAGTCATTATTCGAGAATATCTTTTGAATTTCGTTCATAGTTTACAGACTTCCGTATTGATAATGGAATTAATCGCTGTGTGGAAAGCAAAGCAGTTGACGTTTGGAATGATAATGTACTTACTTGAACAAATAATTTGATTTTTCCGGGAAATTCTTTAATTGATAATTTGTCTTACTTTGCTCAAAGTGAGAAAAACATGATTTGGAAATCGAATGAAATGTAGAAAACATAATAATAAATAATGTCATTAACGTTTTTCGTCTATTTGGAAGTTCATTGTATAAAATTGTACGAGTATGTATATATTTAAAATGATGTCAAAGTTGTGATATATCACATTTAAAATGTAATTTATCATAACATTACAAAGATGTAACTTTTAGTACTTAATTAGATCTTAATTTATACTACTATTCAATTTGTAAATTCTAAGATTTACATTTTATTTATCGACATGCACGCCTCTTGCTTTTGAAATCATGATTTACCAACTTTTTGTTATACACGTACATATACACTATATGTACGATAAATATATAGTAGCACTGAAATGTACGCTGTTGTACCTACTACGTGTATTTTTATATGAAATATACATTGCATTTGACATATGTACAAATTAAATTGTTAGGATATTTTACCTTTGCTTGTCAAGGTATATTATACAATTCATTTGCCGCCAAAAATATGGTTCCCTAATCTTTGTATTACTATATATAGTCTCTCTTTCTCTCTATATAATTTTATATATATTTATGTACACACACACACACACACACACCCTCCAACCCACCCACACACACACCTACACACCACACACGCGTGCATGTATATATGTATACACGCGTGTGTGCATATATATATATGTATATATATATGCATGCATGTATGTATGTATGTGTATGTATGTATGTATGTATGTATGTATATATATATATATAATAATAATATATAATATATATACATACATATACACATTCTAAATAAGAAGTATGTAAAATATGAAATGCACATTGAATTATACGCAGGCTGCTTCAATTAAATCGTGAATTGTTATATATAATCACAAATGTAAATATACTATGACTTTTTTTGGTATTTGTATTACAGGGTTAGCTTGTCTAGTATATCCTTTAAGAAACTTTGACAACGGCAGCCGTAGTCTTAGTTGTGCTTGATTGCGGTAAAAGGCGAACAGTTATCAGCGAAAGGTCTATCATTTTACGTTGATATTTCTTGTGAAACACCATAGCGGCAGACTGTGTCTTAAACACAATTGTTGCGCAACGTTCACCCA
Source organism: Agapostemon virescens (assembly GCA_028453745.1). Classification (NCBI taxonomy): domain Eukaryota; kingdom Metazoa; phylum Arthropoda; class Insecta; order Hymenoptera; family Halictidae; genus Agapostemon; species Agapostemon virescens. Next base: position 17,225,471 of record CM052091.1, read on the forward strand.
TCTGTATGCTCTACAACACAAATAACTCGAATAAGTAATTATTGAACTAAAAAGCAGATTGTTTATTGAAAAGGAAAAATACAATAAAATAAAGGTATTACAAAATTTGTGTAGAGAACGATAACATAAACTAGACTTTAGAAGTAACATAAGCCAATGATGCATTGAAAAAATTAAAATACAATAAAACTTTTATATGTTGCGCGAAATAATATTATACATTGTAAAATATATCTCTACATGCGTTTTAAGTTACATCAATAGAATCGGAATTGTATGATAACAAGTATCGTTATCGGACATATTAAAACGATACAAGTATCAAAGTATACAAGTATACTTAAGATTCGAAGAATTTGGTCTTGATGAAGTTAAATAAAATATCGAAAGAACACAGACGGTGCGAGTGCGAACTTGCGACGCATCTTCGAAATCTTGAATATAATGCACACAAGCCAGTGAAATTCGTATGAAATAATTTTTGCGTAAATATACTCGAAAAGAAATAAAATAGTTGAATCGATGAGATGGAGAAACATGTAAAGTACATAAATGAAAACAATATTTCAAATCTACAGAAGAAGTTCTGATGCAAAAATAGTTACCTCAATTGTTCCAATCCCTTGACACATACGTCTAATTTGTGTCTCGGATGTACTCGCTGCTAAATTTTCTACCTTTACGGTATTCGTTTTTATCTCCGGTAACTTTTTTTGTTGAGTTGGTGCCTTTTGAAGTACAACTCTTTGATTGTTTTGGGTATTCACAATAACCTTTTGTGCATTGACATTCGTTACTTCTTGTACGCTGATGATCGTCTTCTGTAGGCTTACAGTTGGCTTTTGTTTAACGATTCTCTGCGGATTGTTACCAATCCTCTGTCCAATCGTTATCAATTTCTTCGACGAGTCCAACTGACTCTGACCAGCTTTTTGTGTTGTAGCCTGCGTCGGATTATTTATTTTGCTTTGTACCGCCTGACCTTTTTGTAGATTCGACACTGTTTTCTGGATAGTAGTGGCAACTTTATGAGTATTTGACAACGATTTCTGTATCACGACACGTCGCATACCAGACTGCGTACTCAAAAGTTTAGTACTATCATTGGCTTGGACTTGGACAATCTTATGCTCAGAGTTATTGTCCTTAACAGAATGTACAGACTCACTCATCTGTGCAGCCTGTATTGTTCTTACAATTCGTATGCACGATGATTTTTCCGCAGCCTATAACAGAAATCGTAAAGACATTTGAATTTGTCGAGTCACCAAACCGCAATTAGTAAATTCAAACATCATATGTATGCATAATATATCGATAATCGAGACATTTGCCAAAAAGATCCATTCACTAATGGTCCAACATCCCAAGAGTACAGGTCATTTCTATGGTGGATAGTTATTGAAATCATTTTAACAACGATAGCTCTATTAGAACGACTACATATTTGGAGGAAATGAAAAGAAACAAAAAGTACTTAAAAAATATATTTTATTGAACATGAGTAAAAAAATATACAGTAATGTCTTCTAAATAAATAAATGCACACACACACACACAAGCAGGCACGCACACAAAAACACATATGTGTGTGTACGCGCGCGCGCGTGTGTATATACATATACATATATATTATGTATACATAATATTATATATATATATAATTTATATGTATAATATACATATATATATATATATAATATGTATGAAATGTATACACATATGTATATATATAATATGTATGAAATGTATACACATATATATATATATATATGTATAAACTACATACATACATACATACATACATACATACATACATACATACATATATAATAATTATTTCATACCTATATTTCATTTGAAATTTGTGTATTTCTATTCTGTTGGCAATGATAAATATTTAAAATTGATATATTCTTCAAGGATGTATAAAAAAAATGCGACACCGCGTGCAGCGATAATTTCTCTTAAATATAAATATATACGTATAATTGCAATATACGAATATATTGATGTATGTACAATGCACTCGAATAGTAATCAGTATTTTATGATAATGTGAGATAACAGAGCAAACTTGCAAAGTTATACCGATACTTTATGCACTTTCGGTCGGTGTATTAAGCAAACATTGCATATTAATATTCCGAGAGGAAAGAATCTGTATTAGTATAGAAATAAATACTCTCATCCTATTGGACGATTTATGAAATTATTACACAGTAGAAAAATATTGGACGTATTCTAATTGTTTTGTATCTCTCGTAGCAATAATTAAGAAAATACAGTATTTTCAGTGCTGTACCTCGGTAGTTTGTGTATTGATAGGACGACCGCGTCCTCTGCCAATACCGATATGAGCTCTGTTCATAGAAGCATCTTTTACAACTCCCATAAGTACCGACACTGGCTTCGTATCTCGTGTATTTTCGTTTGCTAAAACAAGAAATTTGTCGTATCTACAGCTTACGATTAAACGCAAGATACTTGGGAAAAATCAATATTTTTTCGCTTTGTCTCTTGTATTGTACATTTCTGTACGACTCGGATAAGTGATTATTTATTTAACAGAAATATATTTTCAGGAGTACTAAATATATTGTGTGTAAATACATACGACCAGTACTTTCAGTTTTAGCTTCTTCACTTTGTTTCTCCATTGCAGCCATTTTTCGTCTATTTTCCTTTTCACGTAAAATCTTTTCCCTAAGTCGTTTCTGTTCTTCCATTTTCTTTCTGTACTCTTCCATCTCTGGATCATTCTCTTCGTCCTAAAATATTTAATTTGCCACACAATGGGATATTATTTGATGTTTGTACCTACATTGTACACAATAAAGTATCGTTCATACTGGTATGGCATAGAGTGAAATGAAGTGCATACCTTCTTTTCGGTGCTCGCGGTAGTTAAAGTATCTACCGTCCGCACTTCTTGAAGATTCCTATTATTAGCTTTCATTCGTTTTGGACTTAGGTCGCGTAAAGGCCTATCTACCGGATCAGAGATTCTTTTTTGTGGTAATCGGGATTTTACCAAAGCATTCATGGGTCTGTTACCAGGTGATTTTTGTTGTGCATGGTTTTGATCGTAGCTCTCGCGATACGTACTCGAGGAGGGCGGTCTACTCTTTGGAATATAGTCGCTTCTAGTTTTTGATTGCAGATCTCTGTTGCGATAATTCTGGTGAGTCGCTCTATGATCCTAATAAATATGAATTCCATAAAAAATGAATCTGATATAAAAATATCTCAACAAATAACGTAATATAATAAAACATAATATTGTATCGAATTGTATTGCGATCATTTGTACGGAAACGTTTCTTACCTCTTGATAACTGTCTTTTGACTCCCATTGACCCGACTTATATTTGGAGGCAGCTTCATAGCTGCCATCCCGCGTATAATTACTTTCGGTGGAATATTGTTTACCAAGAGCTCCACTCTGACTCTTCTGAGATTTGTTCTCTTGCCACACGTCCGAGAAGTACGCATAGGGATCCTATTTCAAATGTGTAATCGATGAAGAAATTTCGTCGAAATACAATACATCGAATTTCAAATACATACGTCGCTTTTGTTTTGTTGATAATTTTGTTGATAGGGCGGTGGTCCTTGTTGCTGCACCTGACCATAAGGATTTTGACTTTGATAAGACGATACAGATTGTGGAAAGTGAGTACCAGGAATCTGCGATGACAAAGGTGTTTGCTGTTGAGCGGAATCCCATACCAGCCTTGCTGCTTTGCGTGACAAAGAAGATTACTCAATTATGGTATTGTGGTGATATCATGGTGTTTCGGTATATTGACAAAGAAATACAATCACCGAAAACTTGGCGAAACGATTTTTTCAAAAACTTACCGTCGTTAGTCGATTGAACAGCGCCCCGAAAGTGAGGATTGATTAAAATCTTGTGGCCTGGAGGTAAAGGTACATTGGGTACATTGGAGGCGGACTGTTGTGGTACCGACAATGAATTAGTATTAAATTGGCTGGTAGGTACTTGATCGGAATAACCAGACCGCGAATCGTAAACCGGTCGATTCTCAAACTGAGCTTCTTGGAAAGTTGGTCTATTTTCGAAAGGCGGCTGATTCGGTACTTGTACGTTTGGATGATTAATAGGCGGTCCTTGGGGTTGTCGTGGAAATCCTTGTAGCGGTAATGCCTGGTTTCCTTGTAATAACGTTGCAGGCGCCGAAGCGACGGATGAAGCGACCAACGGATTCAGGTTTCCAAGCAATGATGCTCCTGGATTTCCTTGCAACAAGGGACCTTGATTATTCTGCATCAGACGAGTTTGATTGTCTTGTACGCCGAGAACGTTCGAGTTCTGAAAGGGTCCCGGTTGAATCTGTCCGTACGACGATTGACTAGGTGGGTGATTATGATTGTGGTTGTGGCTGTAAGGTGGTCTTTGCAACGGCCCTGGTATGGTACTTCGTGGCCCATAATCTAATCTTGGGCCAATGATTCGTGGAACTACTTGACCTTGAAATTGATTAGGATTGAATTGTGGTCTGCTATCTACAAAATGTGTAGGACCTTGAAGCAAACCATTCTGAGAATAATGCTGGAAAGGTTGTACTTGAGAATTTGGTTGTTGATAAATGATCTGCTGATTTTGTATATTGTTTGGTACTCCAAGAAGAAACGGAGGCCTGGCTTCGAGTAATGGTGGTCTGCATGCTGCTGGTGTTTGACCATCAAAATTCATGTTGCGCGCGTTGTTAAATCTAATGGAACATTTCAGAAATATTTCAGAAACCTAAACCTAGTCTAACTAACTCCATCTGTTGGGTCTTTGCCGTAGTCGTCACAGTACCAACAAAATAATTGTAATAACAAGGATGTCTAGTCAAGTACCTTGGATTAAAGTTTCCAGAATTCTGTGTATTAAATCTTCCTCCACGACTTCCTCTTGCATTTCGACCTCTTCCGCGGCCTCTGTACATCAACTTTGATGGTTCAGATGTTACAACGTTTTCCAAACTGTCCGGTATATTGTTATTCATTTTCGGTGAGACTATAGTTCTCTCGTTTTGAAACCTATTCCTCCTTTCCTTGGCCTCTTCGCATTCATCATCTTCCATTCCTTGCCCAGCTGCTGCTGCGTAGATCTTTGCATTCTTCTGTAACTTCTCTCGCAAATCTCTTTTACTGATATTAGCAGAAGCATTAACGTTATCATTTACCGAACGTTCATCTTGTTGACGCGCTTGCTCATTTTCATATTTGTCAATTTCGTTTTGCTCATAATACTTTGATGGAATTTCTAGCTGATTTCCATCTTCATAAAAATCATTGTCGTTACTTTTACTCAATTCTATATTTTCATCTTCACCATCTAAGTCGTCGTCGAGTGCGTCGGTAACTCCTAAGTCCAGTACATCATCTGTCTCCTCTTCTCCCTTATAGCTATTCTGCTGCTCAGGGAATTAAATTGCCAAATATTTGTAATGAAAATATGATATTTAGCCATAGTCGTTACAATCTACATTTAAATAACATATTGGCTGGTACATAAAAATGATCAGATCCGATCTGATCCGAACCGAACCGATCCATTCCGTTCCGTTCCGATCTGATCCAACCCGATCCGATTTGATCCGATGCATATGTTTGTATGAATACGATTGTTTAAAAATCAACATTTTATGATCAAAACGACGATGCAGTGGGTGATTATAATTTTTTAAAGTCATGTCGCAATATTAAATTCTCATATTTCTATACTTTATACTTATAAAATTGATCTAATCAAATGTTATCACAAACGTTTCGCTAAAGATCACTGTTAAACACAATTATTGTGTTTTGTGCAATCAAATATTGAATGGAGGTGTATATTCGTATCTTAGTTAATTATTTCAGATCGACTGTATGTAATATTCGTTAGATAGGATGATTGAGTACTTCGTTCCGACTGAATAATTTTTCAATTGCTTAGATTATACTTAATAATAATTAGAACCATTATAAAAGTATTTATATCGTACACGTGATATAACTTTTTATTACAGCAACATAATATATAACAGCATGTTACTTTGCATACATTTTATATATTACTTGGACAATAAAAATTTCTTGCTCTTTTCTCTGATAGTTGATAAAATAAAAGTAGGGGAAAGTTTTTAATACTGTAATATTTCATGCTGCTGTTCATGCACTATGAAAATGAAAGTAGATATACGAGCTTACATTCTACGAAAATTAGTACAAATATCTATGGAAATATGAACAATATTAATTTTTTTTACAATAGCATTTTATCGTTACAGATTTGAATAATATCTGTACACAGTAGACAAATGTTTTAATGAAAAAATTTATAATGTGTTAAACTTTCTTTCAAGATTCCACTTATATAAATTCCACTTTCATTTGAACGACATTTTATCTACTTTTGATCTGCTATTAAGCATTCGATAAGTGACTTTATGAAAATAACTGTTACTATTAGAAAGAGCACAACAATTTCCAATTTAAATTCGAAATTTTACTTCAATACAGTATTCAAATTGAATAGCCTTTCGAAAATTTTACGTTCTTTTTTGAAACATTTGTTAATTTCATTAAAACATTTTAATGCTACAGATCGTGGCATCCAAACACACTGTTTGAAACAATCACGATAATTATATATATATTGTGTGTATTACAAAGTCCATAACATTTTCAACAATAATTGCTTGATGTAAATACTTTACTGTAACAAAGTGATATAAATCACTATTGTATTTACAATTAACTTTGATTCTAATTACAGTGACAAATAATTAAAGTGATTTTTAAAAAATGGCAGGGAAAAGGAAAAACTTTTAAAAAATTCTTATACGAATTCAACTTTAAAAGATCGAAAAACACAAGATCTTTTAGTATTTGAATTTCCTGGATTTATCATGGAAAATAATAATTTACCTACTGAAATAATATTTACAAATAATCTATGATTAATTATGTTTCATTTTCCCTGTTCTAGTTGTTTTTAGATCAAGTACATCACTTATTTTACATATTCCATATCTTATGTCCGCATGGTATTTTCATGTTCTTTTCATACCGTGAAAAGTAAAATTACAACATGAGATTTTCGCTTGTTCAATGATATCTCAATTTATACGCATTTGCTTTTAATTTTACATTGGATGCATTGCATCTGTATAATTTAGAAAGTTTTTAAAATACAGATTGTGTGATACCTTTTGTACTTATTTCTTTTATCTATACAATCCTTTTCAAACGCTTTATATATACATACATAAACAATTGTTTAATTTACCAACGTCATTCTTTGATAAAAAATGATACACAATGATTATTTATATGTGTACCTATTATAGCTCTCACATACAATATAAATAAAACACTACAGATTGAACGAATCTAATAGCGTTGAATTCCCATCTTGCATGCTGAAATATATCGTAGATAGACAACACGAATATAATTTATATTAGATGTTACCCATCTAAATCATGTAATTCTTTCACTTTAAAGTAATCAGAAAGAAAGAAAAACAAAGTTAATATGGTGTTAGATTTTCAGAATTTATAGAATTTGTTTACAATAACTTATTATTGCAAGTAGAAAATTTTACAATATAACTAAATGAATCAGACAATTTTTGACTTTTCATTTCAAGACAAAATGTTTCAAAAATTCGCTATTAACTTTTATCATAGAATAATCTTGTATGATAATTTATGACATTACAATGGTGTGCAATGTTTGTTTAATAACAAAATAAATTACAGCAGTGTATGCTCACCCTCTCCAATTCATAATCATCCGCTAAAAGAGCCTCTTCCTCCTCATTTCCAAGATCATATTCTTCGTCTCCAAGGTCTTCATCCAGTAAAGTATCGTCGCTACACAAATAAACATTAAAACTTAATAAAAAGAAAACAATAATAATTTTCTAAGGTAATAGATTAAAGTGATCGGAAATTTTACAGAATTACAATCTTGCTTAAAGTACAATAGATAAGTGGAATATTCCGCAATCATATCATACGTAGCTCATGAGCTACCGATTCCAACTGATTCGTGTAAATGGGTTACAAAACAGTATACAAAACATGTTATAAATAGAAATAATGCGTTACACGCAACATCTTGTTTTCTGAAAGTATAAATTCTCTGAAAGGTATCCATAACAATTGAAGAAATTGGAAAGAAAGGAGTGCAATTAACGGCGCTTGATAAAACACAATATATAATACGTCATTAATAGAAGCAATGGTCACTCTAACCTCTATTCAAGCAAAAGCAGTGGAAGTTTGTTTAATCAACAATATAAAATGTATAATTATGGAAAATAGCTTTACATTTACGTTAAACATCAAATCAATAGAAAAGATGCTAATATTTAAAAACAATAGAAAGAAAGTTTCTTACTGTTCCGACATTATACGTGTAAGTTCCAATACTGTAACGAAAGTCTGCAGTCTATGATGACTACGAGACAGTGAGCTTCGTTGGATCGCATCGATATCTCATTTCGATATATCGTTTCCTTTCATCGAATTTTCGAGTTGTTTCCTAGTTATTCGGTAATGTAACGTAGCTGTATGGTAGGATTTAGGGATATTTATGGGTTTCGGTGTCTGTGGAATGTTGAAGCGCTCTACTCGTGGAGGACGTGCGCAAAATGAACTTCTTTGTGAAAGAAATAAAAATTTTATTTGTATGCTAAGAGATATTAGCTCGTTGCTTCCAAAATTACTTCTGCAGTTTTCAGAGAGGTTTCGAATCTCCTTCCAGCTTCCATTCTCGTTTTCCTTGCTTGACCAATAGGAAAAATAGAGTCCTCTGACTGGCCGTTGATTCGTCAGTTGGCTTTTCTCCTGGTTGAGCTGCCTCAAAGGCGCGCGCACGAAGGATTTATGACTTTCTGTTCTTAGGTGTTCGGAGTTAGATGACTTGTCCTATCCACTTGAATTAGAGAAAGACTTTCGAGAGGCTACGTGACTTCGCATACATTCTTCAATCAGTCTCGCCAAATAAAATTTCGTTGAGCATTTCCGTGGGAACTCTCTCTCCCTCTTTCTTGTTGTCTCTTTACCTATTCTAGCTATGGATTGTATATTACTCTAAATATTACATTATGCGTTTGAATTTTCCCTCCTATCTCTATTCGTTTGATCGCATCGTACCGTGTGTGGCGGTATTCTAATTATGTTCGCGTGATACATTGTATTTTGAATATTCTATAAACTACTTGACACATGTATTTGTAATTTGTGAATATAGAATTAAGTGTATACTATATTTTACTAAGACATAAAATATGCATTCATTGTACAGTAAATATTTTTTAAAGTACTCTCTGAATTTCCACAGAAACGATTTGACATTATTAAAAACACTTTTTCACATTAAACCGGCTATAGTCTTAGGAATAGAAACCAGTTGTGATGATACAGGTTGTGGAATTGTAGACAGTACGGGAACTGTGTTAGGTGAAGCCATTAGTTCTCAACATAATACTCATTTAAAGTAATTAAATTGCTATTAAGTGGACCATTTAAAAATGTGACCATATGTATACTGTAAATAATATTTTGCGAAAGGATTTTGTCTCTTGTTTGCAATCATGGTTTTATGCTTTTAGTTTTGGAGGAATTATACCTACGGTTGCACGTTTATTGCATACAAGTAATATTACTACAGTTTGTGAACATGCGTTCAGGTCTGCAAATTTGAAGTTACAAGATATTAGCGCTGTGGCAACAACTGTAAAACCTGGACTCCCTATGTCACTCAATGTTGGAACAAAATTTGGAAAATATTTAGCAAACATTGGAAATAAACCTTTTATACCTATACATCATATGGAAGCTCATGCTCTAACAGTCCGAATGAGTCAAAAAGTCTGTTGAATGATATTGGCAATTGGAATTTTCAGTAAAGAGACATGTATTAAAGCTGCACTTTTTGCATTTAGGTAGACTTTCCATATGTTGTTCTATTAGTTTCTGGGGGTCACTGCTTACTCGCGATTGTAGAAGATGTAAGTAAATTTTATTTACTTGGAACTACTGAACATAAGGCACCTGGAGAAGTTTTCGATAAGGTAACAGATAAAAGTTTTATTGGAATTCCCTTGGGTAAACTTCGATAAAAGCAGATTTAGATCTAAAGACTTTGATCTTGACATATGTCAACAATTTTCAATTTCAAAGTTAACATTCTGAACAACATTTTTCAATACTTGTGAGTGCCTATTGCTCGGTCTTAGTTTCAAAGTTGTTTGTACAGCATTTTGCATAAATTAAAATTACAAATTATCTTGAATCAACTGTTTATCAAATATATTTTGCTCATTACTTTGAAAAAAATAAGACAAATATAATATAAGGTTTAAAATACTTATAGAAAAGCTACAACTTTGCTGCTTGGTAGGTAATTGAGGTTCTGTTCCATCCAACCGTTCTTGCAAAAATCCATGTAAAGTGCAGAACATTACAAGCATAGTCTCTATACAATACTTAATTCTGTATATATTACAATAATTACTGTTCGGTGACAGTTGGTTGAAAATAAAGTGTATTTGCAGACCAAGTATAATTAAAGTCTTTTACGAATACCTTGAAAACTATCAAGGAATAAATCAAGGTCAGAGTCATTGGAATTGGTTTCCCTTTTGCCAATATTTACCTTTCCTTGATTTCTCATAATAATGTAACTATACTACAAGCTTCTATTTGTAGATTGCACGAAGACTTAAATTAAGAAACATTCCAGAATTTAGTACTCTAAATGGTGGTGTAGCTATAGAAACTGCAGCACGTAAAGCATCGAATGTGGATCAGTTTAAATTTAAACCTCTAATGTTACGTCATTATGATTGCAATTTTAATTTTTCTGCATTGTTATATGAATGTACAAAATACATTGAAGAACAAGAGGAAAAGCACAGTGTAGTTGGCGATATGATAATACCTGATTTCTGTAACTTATGTGCTGCATTTCAGTTAGCTGCTATAACGCATATTTGTCAAAGAACTCAAAGAGCATTAGAATTTATTGAGGAAATGTCATTATTTCCTAAGGACAAACGAACCTTGGTACGCTCGTATACACTAAGAAAAATAAGTTCTAGACAACATTTAATTGTTTTTTTATTATGGTTATATTATTATTATTATATGTTTATTTATTATTTATTAATTCAGGTTGCATCGGGGGGGTGTTGCATGCAATAATGCTCTAGCTAAATCATTGGATATCATAAGTACAAAATTGGGTTACAATTTTGTAAGGACACCGCCTAAATTATGTACAGATAATGGAATAATGATTGCATGGAATGGAGTGGAGAGGTTAAACGTGGATAAGGGCGTTATTAGAAACGAAAATGATATTGATAAAGTATGCATAGAAAATAATGCTTCGTTAGGAGAAGATTGGACGAAGAGAGTAAAGGCAGCCAAGTTAAAATGTAATTGGATCGATATAGAAAAAGAACTCGCTTAAACGACATAGTGGAAAAGTGCGTATTATGCGTGTTGTGCGTATTTCACGTTTTATCAATAAAAGAAAACAACTAAAACCATGTTATTTTATAAGAAAATCTATTTTAAAGAAATATCAATTACGTAAGTATAGGTGTGTATGGTTGCGTTTCTTTTTTTAACTTTGCTAGTAAAAGATGTTCCATTGAATCGGTATTCTCCCCATCGTATTTTGCTTCTTCATATTTATCAATAATATCTCGCAGTTTATCTTTAATATGCTCAATTTCATTGGTATTATTTGAAATTAACGATGTTGGTAAAATATCATCAAATTGCAAAAAATTTTCCGATCGTAATGATTCGTCGAACTTCGATGCGATTTGCGATAGATTATTTAAATTTGATTTTAGTTCATCAAACATTTTATTCGCACCTTCGGTGTCCATTTTATTCATCAAGAGCATCGCCGGTCTTTTTAATAAATCTGGTTTATAAAGTTCAATTTCTCTGTTCAACAATAGTATAGTTTCTAAACAATTCCTGAACTTGTACTTATGAGACAACTGAAATCCCTGAATATCTACAATAAACAATAACAATTTTGTTCTCTCTATGTGTTTTAAAAATCGGTGACCCACTCCTTTGTTCATATGAGCACCTTCGATTAAACCAGGCAAATCCGCAACAATGACTTGTCTGTTGTCTTTGTAATTCATAATTCCTACTTGTGGTCGTAATGTCGTAACTGAAAAAAGAGATATATCTTTTGTATATAAGTTGATCATACAGTTTAATAACAAAGAAACCTTACACGGATAGCTAGCAATCTTTGGTTTTGCTCTAGAAACTGCTTTTAGAAATGTACTTTTTCCTGCATTAGGAAAGCCAACTAAACCAATATCCGCGATTAGTTTTAGATCCAGAATTATGGTTCGATTTTCGCCCTTAAGTCCGCAATATCCTGTACTTTCACAACCTCCTGAACCACCTTTGGCAACCAAAAGTTTTGCATCGTTCGAATTAACTTCACCTGGATATTTACACATATACATATGTATGACATGTTCATAGAATTATAGTTGGTCATTGAAACAATGAAATTGGTTGATAGTAAAATATAAAATATAAACAGGTATTACCAAGTTGAACATTGTTGTTGTCGTAAACGGTAATACCGACTGGGACATGTATAATCAAATCTGTTCCAGGGGTACCGATAATTCCTCTCGATGTACTTTCATTGCCTGATCCAGCTTTCAGTTTGAGGTTTGTGAACTTAGATTTCACCTTTTCCAGAGTTAATCCTTCTTGCGATACAACATATACATTTCCTCCTGCACCACCTATTCCACCGTAACGAGGAAGTCCAGAACCTCCTATACCTCCCTTTACGTGAAGGCATAAACTGTCAACCAGTCCTCGACGTCGAAATTTCCTTGTTAACTAATCAGGTAATACGTACATATATATGCGTGTACAGTACATGTAACAAAGACGTTTAACATACATATTATTGGACGCGTATTAATGTTTATTTTGTTGTGTCTACTACCTTGTTTGCATAACCTAGGATATGCGTTGGTACAACCATTTCTTCTCGCTACAAGATGGTTTTTGGTGATAACAGCGATTAGGAAAGAAATTTTTAGGAATCGATGATATTTGTGATTCAGTATTTTTCTACTCGTATCCGTAGCTGTATCATAATATAATAATAATATTCCTGTTATATGAAGCGAAATCGAATTAAATTTCTTCTCGTTATACAGTACACAGCAGAATAGAAAATTACGATGCATCACACATATATAACATCTACATACACGTATGTAGTGTATAGTGTAACTATGCTTAGACGTAGGTAATTATGTGGGTCCGTAATTCTGTATGTACTGTGCTGCGTGTTTGACATTGTTCGAAAAATTGATCAGATGGCGCTAGAAAGACAGATTTGATTAGGCGCTCAACGTAAAAGTCATTAATTCAGAACAGTTTATCCCGAAACATTTCATCTACCAAATCAGTGGGAAAATTTCATTTTATTGGTCGCACAAATTGTATTTCGTTTATGTTCGCAACTTTTCCTTTTCAACGATTTGTCATTAGTAAGTAATACTATAAAAAGAAAAACGTTATACACACTACTATTTCTACGATACGTAACATTGGTTTGATACCGTTAAATAATATATTCTAAACTATTTTCTTTTACTCCATTATGTTCGAAAATGTTGAAATTATTGTATTTGATTTACATACATATGTAAATAATAACGTATGTCTATCTCCATGTACAATAGATACAGTGCTTTCGAGATGACGATACAAGTATGCGAGTGGGGATTTTATCGTCGTCTAGCTATTAAACTTCGCTTCTCTGGAGGATCACGGGCCATATTTATGGAATCGCTGTTGCGCGTTTGAACAGCAATGATGTTGCATTTCTCGAATACAACAGGAAAAAAAGGCTTCCAACTAATATGAAAGCAAAGGAAGAAAGAAATGGTTTCGGCTGCAAATATAGTAAACATTTCGGAACCGCGGAAGAAGAAGGAGAAAAATTAAAACCGCGATTGCGTTTCGTAGATGTACCAATTGTGTTGCGAGTCCGATCGGTGTACACTGCCGGTAGGATGCACCGTCGGGTCAAGTGAAATCAATTGCGAAGTTTAGTGGGAATCAATTGATGCAGAAACATAAGAGATAGCGTGAAGGAGTCGAACGGGGAGAAGAGGTGGATGCATTAACTTTATTTGTGTTCGTTGTTAGAGGAAACTCGGAGGCTCGTCTAACGACGTACGCGTTAAAATTAAATCCAGCCGGTCGCCGACGACTACGTTTTGCCGACGGCTACGGCTACGGCGACGGTGACGGCGACGGCGACGGCGACGACGACGGCGCAACGAGATGCGTCCTCTAGCTCAGTCTCAAGAGCACATCCCGGCTGTACGGGTGTTCTTCGATCTTTGATACTTTTTTTATTTCTTTCTTTCCGTCCGTAGTTTCGTGCTTTGATCGTCCCAACTCATCGGTGACACGTTTTCACACGTCTCTTGCTTTCGCAACCGGCGGCGAATTGATCCGAGTTGGTTCGAGACGGTCCGAGTTGGTGCAAACTCTTTCATTCGGATAACATCCGTTACCGAACTCTTCTTCTCTTCTCGTCTCGTCTCGTCTCGTCTCGTCTCGTCTCGTCTCGTCTCGTCTCGTCTC
>CM052091.1:17252823-17304602 GCA_028453745.1 Agapostemon virescens
GTATAGGTATAGGTATAAGTCTAGATATCGGTGTAGGTGTAGGTATACACTTTTTCGACTTGCTGGATATAAGCAATAAAAAGAAACACGTATACGTATCGTTCGTTATTACTCGATATTATAAGTAAGAGATAATAGATAATAAATAAAAAGTAATAAAAGTCTTTTCCATTCCTCTTTCGCCGAAAGTGAAAGGAAAATTATTAAGAGAAGACGACATTGGAAACAATGTTAATCACGTCGAGATCGCGTGTCGGACGAATCGATACTGCATTAAATGTGTGCCATACCGATCGTTGCTGACATTGTCGCCAATTTTTCGTACACCGCGCAATCGTATAATACACAGAATTATCTTTGCTTCTCCGCAAGTATATATACACGTATAAACTTTGAAAAAGTACCGTATATCCGCCGGTATATCTGTTTGCACAGAGGACACCTTAATACGATCAACGAACAAAAGCGGTGATTTGCGTATAATGTATACGTATACGTAACGGTGGTTGTAAGCATGGACTACCTCGTGTCACTTGTATACTGACAATTATTCGCCTAGATTTCAACATTCATTATTCCACCACGTATATACATACTCTATGTTATTATGTTATTATGTTATTACAAGAGCCAGTAAAACGAAAATATTAACAGAATCGATTCTCAATTCTGAATTTTTGTTCGATTACATTTGCTAAAACATGTTTCGCGTTCAAAAGTAAAAGTACGAGGCGATTACACGGACCAAATCTTTTTGTCGTGTCGTGTCGTGTCGCGTAGCATCAAATCGGTCGAATATTTCCACAGGCAGTTGGCAGGGCAATGTTCGAATTCGGCGCGATAACTTCGTCCCTTGTGTCATTTTTATTCCTATGCTGATTCTATTCTGTTTGTTCACGCGTAGATCACGCTCAGTGGCGATATTCTACAATACTTGGAACAGTTGTTGGGAATCAAAACAAAAAACCATCCATTGCTCTTTTCCCTGTTCAACAAAGATACTACAATCTTCCAAGTACTACGTACCTACTTGCAATACGCAACTTATCCGTATTTATAACTGAACAAAAATCGTAGCCGATATTCCATGTATCGCGCGCGCCGAGTGACGCAAACTAATAAATAATTCAAAAAGACGCTACTTTCAATATCATGCATATTAAATGTATATACATAAATATAAATCGCAAGCAAGCACGAAACACTGCACGTTGTACAGAAAAATCAGACTGTTAGTATTTAGTTTTGATTGAACGGAAAAACACTGAATTCTGAACGGGAACGCGATTCTGTTCGTAGAACAAACTGGTTTAAACATCTGAAGAAACGTCTGACCGTTCGAAGCTATTTTTATTTGAAGAGGTACCAAAGCACGAAAAGAATTTTGTCCCGTTATTTTCCGCCAGAAAACTTGGTTGTAGTTGTAGTTGTAGTTGTAGTTGTAGTTGTAGTTGCAGTTCTAGTCATATTTGTAATTTTAGTTGTAATTACAGTTGCAAGTACTACCGTAGACTAGCGTAGACTAGCGTAGACTAGCGTAGACTACCGTAGACTACCGTACACTACCGTGTCCGTTGACTGTACACGAATTACAATCTACTCTCTTAATTGTACGATAAGACAAACGATCGTACCATTTCCTACAGCAGAATGCATTCTAGACAACCATCACCGTCCGTTTGACCGAGTACATACGGTATTTTGTGAGAAATACATTTCGTGGTCAAAGTCCTATCTCACAAGCCAGTTTCAAGTCGCGCGCAGTGAACGGTAAAGATCGTTCTTCTTTTTCTTACGAAATGCAAAGCTCGCATCGCGGCGTTGCGGCGATGCGTCGTTGGCTCCGTAGAAAGAGAATTTCTTGTCCAGACTTTCGGAGATTTTGCAAAAGCAATATGTATTCGATCGTGCGTACAACCAGAAATATGACTAGTCTTGCTCTCGAGCAAGCGTAAATTTCCGAAAAATGATATTGCCGCGGTATTCAAGCTACAGAAAATAATCTTACAGTCGCGCGATACGTTGCTCGTACGAGACGCAAGACGATACGAACACGAGGCAAAACGCGAAAAATTATGCCGATTTCTTTAATTTTTGCCGGACAATTTGACGCGGAGACGTTTGCAAGGCCGCCTGCCTTTTGTAAAACTTTCGAACATAGAAATTTGAGTTTTATAATTTATTCATTCATCGGTATTACTCGCAACGTTAACGCAAGCGTGTACGCGTAATTTGCAATCGAAACGATTGCCAAAAACGTGCCAAAGTTCATACAATACTACGGTACAGCGATGCAGAAACGAAAAAAGAGATATACGGGGAGCGATTTAAGCATTTACACGTGTCTGTCTTTTATCATCTATCTCGAAAACTATTTTTAGTACCAAAGCCAAAATGTTCGCTATTTATGTTAGTTGATACTATAATATATATTGGACTATATATCGGATATGTACGGGTGTACCGATAATGTACACGATGTTAGCGTGTAGCCGATAAAGCGTAATCGCACAGTGGTCTAAAATGCGACTCGAACCGAACAAAATGAGTTTTTTCGTAACTTTTTCCTCTACGCGAATACGCTCCGCGTATATTCGTGTAGCGGGTAGATAGGGATAAGGATTAAAGTGATCTTGTTCAGCCTAGACTCGCGTTTCAGGCCACTCTGTGCGCCTGTCGCGGTCGCATCGTCGCGATCAAATCGTCCGATGTACCTGAACGAAAGAAGAAAAAATGATCCGGTACTCGATCGATTCCGCTTATTATCGTATTATCGTATTATCGTACGTTGAAGCGTTGAATAAAATGTTTGCGTTCGCGCGTGTGCTTGCTATAATTAGGACGGCTTTGACTTGCCACGAGGCTTGTCGAGAGAGGCTCGGCGACCGCGAGCCAATCGGTGTGGTTCGCGATCGACACACCTCTGTCTCGGCCAATCGGAGCGTCGCATGGATCCGCCGGACGGAATGGAATTCTCTTCCTGTCAAATATAATACCATAGGCGCGTCACGTAGCAGGTTATCATAGGAATCTTCTCTTTCGAAATCTATGAAAGCATGCCTCGCAACTTGGTCCTCCTCCGAGATTTTTTGAACCAAGGGATTTTGCTTACTCGCCAGAGTCCACGTATTATCAGCTACTCTAGCTACAAGTTACTAGCTACTAGCTACGAGCGACGAGCGACGAGCCACGAGCCACGAGCCATGGTCACGAGCACGAGCACCACGGCGGTTCTCGTTGTCGACGATGAATACACGCGCTTACAAAACATATATATTATTTTTTTATTCGTATTTGCTAGACAGCGGTCTATCTCCGACTTTCGTTCGTTCTCGATCACGATCCACACTCGATCGAATCCAAACAGGGAATCTACTTGGTTTTTCGTTGGGATCGAGTTCTATTCCTGCGCACCGACAAGCGGGCATCGCCCCCCATATTTCTTTCGTAGCGAAAATGGGTTTTCTCGTATGATTTTACGTATTTTCGTTGAAGGTCGAATACTACTGTTTCACGTAAGAATTGTCGAGGTGGTGCGCGACTTTCCGTATCCGGAAAGAGTTCATTGCGAATTGTAAGTTGTGGCAATGCTCCCACATGGAAACGCGAAACAAGCGCCTATAATAAATACGTTTATGTATACGTAATATGTATATTCATGGAAAACAAAGATCGCGCGAGTTTGATATGTTTTTAACAGGCTCGATAGATGTTCTCCATCTGTACACTCTGTATACAGTACATCTGTACTGTCGAGCGAGCTCCAAGAATACGTGGAAATTGATTCGTGATGCAAATCGGTCGATGGAATTATTAACCGATCGCGATTGAGTATGTAGTCAACGGTCGTGTGGAATTTGATCGTTTGAACTTTAAGAGTAAAAGAAACGGTGAAAATGATTCTTTCGATGACACTTTCTAACTTGTCGAACGTTCGATGACATTTCTTATCTCGAAGAAACTAGTACAATATTTTAAGCGGTAATCTACAATACCCGCCTGTAACTCATTGAAACCTGTGATTTTTGCATTTCACGCGTATTTACGCGACGCGACGCGACGCGATGCAACGTTCTCGAAAAAGTATTGTACAATTCTATTGGTATGTCCTCCCTAATAATCTTATTAGAATGGCAGGAGATAACGGGGATAAAACGTTCTTATGTACAATATTATATGTATAAACTGCGCCTCGTTCGCATTGTCGTCTGCATATTCGAGATTTTGAACGCGACGATTACGATGATTGGAAGGAATTTACGTATTCGTGCGTTCGAATCGCGTTTCGATGAATGAAGGAACGGTGGAATCGACGAGCGTCGCATAGCTAATTCGAGATGATTTGAGAAACACTGGTTCGCTGTTCGCGGAGCCTTCGTTGCAGTTGTACTGTACGCTATACGCCGTATCGCGTGACAGTGGTGTCTGCGTGTTTAGGCGCGTATGCCGTGCGTAGTGTAGAGGTGGTATAAAAATGCACGGCGGGGGTACCGACCCGCAGAGTAGTCTTTGACACGTGTTCGAGCACATCGATTTTCTAAAAAAAAGAATAAAAGTAAAAAAAAAAAACCAAAAGTTCGAAAACCAACGATTCGATCGTCGGATGCGATTTTATTCGAAAAGTTGAGACGATTCCGATATTCCGATGACTCTGAAAACGATCAATTTGGAAATACCTGTCTTTAAAAGAGTGGTAAGGAGCGAATGAATTTCATTTTTCACGCGTACGACCAACGAAAAGTAAACGCTGCGCGGCCGCGATATTATTATTCAACCAGTGCAAAACAGAAAGATTTAGAATTTCGACACAGCAGGGAGAATCCGAGAAATTCAACTCGATGGATTTGCCATCTATTTCGCAATGTTCTGTAGATTACCACATATGAATATTCAAGGTGGAAGAAATATGGAAGGATTCGCGCTAAAAAGCCGATTGTTGCGAGAAACTTTACTCCATTGTTACCAAAATAAAACGAGTCGACTCGTTCTAGCTGCATTCGCGTTTATCGTTTATCGTGAAACGTGAATCGTGAATCGTGAATCGTGAATCGTGAATCGTGAATCGGAATCCATTCTCATTATTTCTAACCACGTAAATTCTATTGTAATTACTTGCGTTTACTCGAAGAGAAACGACTCGCTATTTTAGAAATGTTTATCTTTATCATCTGTCTTACTTACGTCTAATCAACGCCGTTCAATCGGCAGCGAAAGACAGCCGTGAAAGGTGTCGTTCGAATACACGATTGAAAAAAGGTGTGTCTCGGTGTCTCGGTGTCTCCGTATCTTCGTGTTCGCAGGTGCTCGGAAACGAAGGTTGCGCCGCGAGTTTCGTCGCAAGTAGCGACAGGAGCAAAGTACTTATAACGAATTCTGAATCTTGGTTACAGGGTCTGAACGGACGGTTAGCTTTTGCTATTGCGGCTGCTGCGCTCGGATCATCTTTCCAGCATGGATATAATACCGGCGTCGTTAACGCACCTCAACAGGTATTTGACAATACTTATTGTTAATTGTCAACGAAACTCTGAAACAACCAAGCCGTTAGTTTCATCGCTCGAAACGCGAGACTTTCTCATCGATTTATATTATAATAATCGGTCGCTCCTGCTTACGAAAACGAATCGCTTGACAATTCTACTTGCGTGATTAGCCGATCGAAATTTGTCCGCGATTCCGATACTAATACCGTCTACGTACATTCCACGATGTACGATCACGGATAACACTGTCAATTACAAGTCGCTTATATAACACCCCTTGGTCGCGGGGTGCCGGTTTTTTTACATTCCACTTGGTTCGCATGCTACTGGAAATTGTTCGTTGTGTAGGCTGCTGCCATATTCTTAAATCTTAGCGATCGACGCGACAACTATTCGATCCCTTTTAAAAATGAACGTGCGAATCTAGCGAAAAGAAAGTAAATATGTATCACGCTTTAAACCTACCAATTCGTATTATTTGTAACAACAACAACAACAACAACAACAACAACAACAACAACAACAACAACAACAATATTCTTGATGGCGATAGTTCAATGCACGCAAAGGTTTATATAATAAATATGTCGTTTCTACTAGTTACCGTTGAAAGAAAAAGATGAAGAAAAAGAAAAAGAAAAAGAATAAAGGATAAAGAACAAAAGTTAAGGCCGTACGTAAAACGTGTAGCGATAAATCATTGAAACAGACGTTCTATGATGTTCTATTGTAATAGTTTTCGGCGGTCGCGGGACCAACGAGGCACACACTCGTCGAATCTACGTTCGTTACGGTCTCTGGTCTGTGTTACAGCTTATCGAAGACTGGATCAGCAAAATCAAAGAGAATCGTACCGGTGTACCGACCAAACAATCGGACGTAACGATGATATGGTCGATAGCAGTGTCGATATTCTGCGTCGGTGGAATGATCGGTGGATCTCTGGTGGGTTCTATAGCCGATCGTTTCGGTAGAAAGGGTGGTCTCTTACTGAACAACGTGCTGGTCCTCCTCACAGTAATTTTCGAGGGCTCTGCCAAGTCGGCGAACAGTTACGAGATGATAATCATCGGAAGACTTCTAATCGGTATCAACGCGGGATTGAACGCTGGTTTAGCGCCCATGTATTTAGCCGAGATATCGCCTATTCATCTGCGAGGAGCCGTCGGAACGGTTTATCAATTAGTTATCACCATGTCTATTCTCGTAGCGCAAATTCTCGGGCTGGAGCAAGTAATGGGCTCGGCCGATCATTGGCCTCTTCTTTTATGCTTGACGATCGTTCCCGCGATCTTTCAAGTAGCCACGCTTCCTCTGTGCCCGGAGAGTCCGAAATACTTGCTGCTCGGCAAAGGAAACGACATGCAAGCACAAGGAGGTACGTTTCGCAAATCCAACATTCTAGCCCAAGCCCAAGCCCAAGCCCAAGCCTAAGCCCAAGTCCAAGTCCAAGTCCAAGTCCAAGTCCAAGTCCAAGCACAAATTCAAGCGCAAGCCCGAGTACAAGCATCAGCCAAACAAAGATGAGACAGATTGGCCGTGTGTATTATTGGAGCGAGACGGTTATCGCGACTACAAGTAACAACGTACGCCCGTTGTTGTGTTGCAGCTTTGTCCTGGCTACGCGGCACGATCGAAGTTCACGACGAGATGGAAGAAATGAGAACAGAGTATGAATCGGTGAGGATGGTGCCAAAGGTCACGCTGAAAGAGCTGTTTGTAAATCCTACTCTTAGGATCCCGCTGATAATAGCACTGATGGTGATGTTCGCGCAACAACTGTCCGGTATAAACGCCGTCATGTTCTTCTCGACGAAAATCTTTATGATGGCGCAGCTAGACAAGAACGCGGCACAGAATGCGACGATGGGTGTCGGCGCGATGAATGTCCTCATGACTTTCATATCCTTGATACTCGTCGAGAAGGCTGGAAGGAAAACGTTGCTCATGGTCGGCTTCACCGGAATGTTCATCGACACCGCTTTGCTTGCGATCTGCCTTGCTTTCGCTGTAAGTCTCATTTCTTGATTCTCGATTTTCAACTTTCCAACAACACGATATTACAACACGGCCTATTACCAACCGGGGGTGTACGTAGGCGCGACGTAACAACGTAGCAACAGTGTAGTTGTGGTATACTATACATAGCGACAACGTAAACCAGATTTTAATCAGAATCATCGAGAAAACGGAAACACGATAAATTACAGCCACACAGAGACAGAGAAAACGGTTAATAAAATGAATTGTTTGATTTTTTCAGGATACGTCCCGCATCGCAGCCTACTTTTCGATCGTGTTGGTGATCATGTTTGTGGTCCTGTTCGCGACCGGACCCGGAAGCATTCCCTGGTTCTTGGTATCTGAACTGTTCAATCAGTCCGCGAGACCCGCAGCGACCTCGGTTGCTATCGCGGTCAATTGGACTGCGAATTTCATCGTCAGTATCGGATTCCTACCGATGCAAGAGGCGATGGGTGCTTACGTATTCATAATTTTTGCGGTGTTGCAAGCGTTCTTCGTTTTCTTCATTTATAAGAAGGTGCCCGAAACCAAGAACAAAACGTCGGAAGAGATTAGCAGTATGTTCCGGCAAATATCCTACCAATAAAACCTACGAGATACCTTTGGTACGCGGATCTTTCCGCATGTCGCGTATCGCGTGTCGCGTGTCGCGTGTCGCGTGTCGCAGAAATTCAATTGTCCGGTAGTAATTTGTTTCGAAAAAATACGCCATGAGACGAACGCAGGCAACCGATCGAGCACCGATACGAATTTCTTTGAAAAATCCGTGGCTCGACTGCAACGACTCTGATAGTGGAAACGTCTCTTTCAATTCGTTCATTGCCATCGATCGTAACAATGTTTTAGCAACAAATCTAGAGAATTAAATATTTCCAAACGAAACGTTGTTCGAAAGGAATTTCTATTTTAACATTTTGACGAATCGAACGGGTCAACGGAATGATTCTGTACGTATCGTAGATGCTGTCAAGATGCGCGCATACTTTTAAAGGAATTTCAATTTTAAGTAAACTTACATCTAGTTCCTATTATTATCGACACAGTTAGCTTATCGTAACAAACAAGGAAAATATCGGTTCACGAACAACAGGTTTAACGCGACACATGTTACCATTTGTTCGATAGAACAGATTTTCTTGTTTCCCTTCAACTCTTTTCCTGTTTCTTTTTCTGTTTCATTTTCCTTTCCTATTTCTTTTCTTTTTTCTTTTTTTCTTTTTTTCTTTTCTTCTTTTCTTCTTTTCTTCTTTTCTTCTTTTTACCAATCGAAACATCGTGTGCTTTGAATGGAAAGATTGCGAGATCATCTCTTCCTACGTGTACTAGTAAATATTGAATGCAGCTCAACTTTACAAAGACGATCACATACGTAATAATCTAACATACATTTACGCATACGTATACATACGCGTATGCGTACAGATCACAGCATGTATGTAGTATGTAGCATATAGCATAATAACATAATAGCATAGTAGTATGAAAGCGTAATGGCATAATAGTATAATAGCATATAAGATATAGCATATCTTTTAAGACAAAACGTATTTTGAATGAAAAGATTATCCATGACGCAATCGATAACCGATCACTGATCTCCGATCATCGACAAACATAGGTGAAACTCAAAGATTATACAATTAGTTTACATTTGCTGTGGCGCAAAGAGTGGCTTGGAAAGAGTTAAGGAACGATATTACTTAGCTGTGTTGAATAACTGTACTAAACATTATAACTCTAGTCATAAGAATACTAGGATCTTTTTTCCACTGCAGCAACATCCGACTAAATTCTACAGTGACAAACACTTTTTATTCTGTTTTTGTTTTGTTATCTTTTGTTTTCTTTTGTTTTCTTTTGTTTTGTCTCGTATATACAAAATCGTCGTATATTTTCCAATAGGAGAAACCATTTTCTTCGGAAAAATTTAGTTCGTTACAGCTGAACCTTTTACCCGCGTTTCATTTACGCCATTTACGCCATTTACGCCATTTACGCCATTTACGCCATTTAAGTGTATACGAAACATCGAAACGATGCGGAGAAAAAACATGTAATTTTACAACTTTGAAAACTGTTCGAACTCGTGAGATTCATTCTAAGGAAAATGTCAACATTCTGGAACTACAATAAAATTAAGTTTTTAGCGTTTCAATCGTTGTTAACGCATAGATCTATACACACACACACACACACACACTTTTTTCTTATATTGACATTTTATCGAAACAAGAAATTCGAAGGGAACGTTATAATATTGTACATAGAGATAAACATAAAATAACATCGTATACTGTAACAAATAATTATATTTATGTATGCATGTAATTAGTTAATGTAAACCGTTGTTATTATATTTATTAGATATTTAACTAATGCAATGTAAACTCGTGGTAACTCGTGGTAACTCGTGGTAACTCGTGGTAACTCGTGGTAACTCGCGGTAACTCGCGACCGTGTAGAAGCAGCAAACGTATGTATAGTTTAGGAAAAGAGAGCGTCGTTGCATCGTAAATTACGGATCGACGATGTAACTTTTTATTTACCATGTATGCATCCTCGAATCCGAATAATACTCAAATGTAGGTAGATTTTTAATACCAAATCGATAGAGGGACATGTTTCTTTATGGCGTGCCATCAAGTAATTGTTTTCGAAACATTGTTGTTTCCTTAGGCCGATCGAATGCAGTGTGCATACAGCAGCGCCGCAACGCTCTCGTTGAACATTGAAAGGAAATTTGATGAAATGTTTATTCAACACGACGAAAATCGATCGTCTTGCAAATCTAACTTGCACAGGGAAGAAAATAAACAATTATCCGACATGGTCGTTTTCTTTTGTCTTCGAATGATATCGTTTCAAGAACCGTGATCGTGGCGATTACGTCTTTCGAGTAAACGACGATTTATTATTCGTTTCTAGACGTACGGATTATCGTAAAATAGCAGCTGTGGTTACGAATACGATTACGATTACGATTACGATTACCAAATTAGACCAAATAGACCAGAGAACATGTATTGTATAATATCACTCTTTCAATTCTTTCGTTCGGAATACGCAGAACAGTTTCCTATACGACTACATATCGGTAACTATAATATAATACCTTATTTTCATTTCGTTCGACTCTTACAGCTTCAAAGCGTACATACAAAAATTGTATACATATACAAACTCTCTGTACGTGTACGATTCTATTGAATTCGATAAAAAAAAAATCAACGCCGACAATATACGGTTGCGAATCGAATGAAAACCGTCACATACCATAACTTCCAATACTTATCATTTGAAATTGCGATTTATCGATTTTCATCGTATAAGTTTGACGCGGTACAATTGGACCATTTAATATTAGCTTCTTCTCTTTTATACGCAATAATCTATTTATTATACAATACATTGCACGTGTCTCTTTTCCTGTAACAGATCGTCTATAGACACATATCCGTAGAATGTAATGGAGTATCCCATAAAATTCGTGTACACTCAAATATTCTCATTTCAATTGTCGCTATAACAAATTAAACACACGCATCATAGGTGCGCATTGTTCGCGATCGTTGTTACAATTATTTTAAAAATGAAACAAATTCTCGCATAATTCATTGACGGTGTCACAGTTTTGTCACTGAACGCTATTACGAGAATATGAAAAACCCATTATTTCTACTCAAACTTTTCATGCCAGTATACACAATTTATCAAAAAGAAAAGTTTCATGTACGTTATCGACTGGAACTAGGAAGTGCCAACGAAAACAATAACCAAGAACAACAACAACAACAACAACAACAACAACAACAAAAACAACAACAATACGTCAATTGTTACGTTTCATACATATTCCTCACCGAAGAACCCAATTCCTGGATGTTGTTCGAATCGAACGGAATATACATGTACCTACTAATAATATAAAAGATTATATTGTATAAATACCTGTTGTGCATAGAATGGTGTAATCGGTATCTACTTGCGAGCACACTCGTTCGTGGGTAGGTCGTTTTCTGTCCAACGTATATTATTTTTAAACCGTGCAACGCTACATCAACTTGGCATAATTTTGTATCACTCGCGAAAATCGCTCGTAGCCAATGCGCGCGCACACGCACGCGCACAAACGTTACCACAAAAGTAAAGATTCAAAAATAAATGTCAATTTTACCGACGTGTTTCTGCATTATCGAAAATTTTCCAAAATTATCATTATTAATTGACAAACGTAACATCAAACAATCCCCTCAGCCCTCATGCTGTTACTACTTATACCGAATGTAACGCGATTTTCAGAGTATTTTCGCACCACGATACAACACTGTATTTCTAATCGAACAAATACAATCGGCAAACACTTGCGCACGGGGTCGATCGTTTCTTTCGAATGTTGTCAATAGTCATGGTTATTTCATGGCGTAATCATACTAGTTTTCAGACTACGAAAATTCTAAATAGTTTCTCTATGGGAAGACTGTAATCGATCGTAAGCGCGCCAATAAACTGATCAACGCGAAATACGCATGAACTTACAATCTACGGTAGAAGAACCTGTCACGCGCATGCGCAAGTATTCGACTTGCGAAATGTAAGTCATACCGGTCGCGCACCGCACGGAAATAAATCGGAAGTAATGTAACAAAAAATGAAAAAGAAAAACAAAAAAAAAACGTTGAAAGAGAACGAGACAAAAATGAAGAAAGAAAGCTTTACGTGAAAAGCTGGGAAAAGTTTCGTCGACGTCGACCGACGGCGAAGCAATCGATCGATGAGAAAACGAAATGAAATCGGAGATGAAAAGTCAAAGGTTTCCGATTTTCTCCGCAAGATGTCGGCAATCGTGGATGCTAAAGGGTCCGAGAAACGCCGTGCGCGGCTCGCATCGTCCGTCAGAGTAAACACTAGCACGAGCATAAGCATAAGCAAAAGCAAAGCACGAGCACGAACTCGGGCGAGAGAGGCGCCTCGTGTACCGCTGTACCGTTGTACCGCCTACCGCCAGTCTGCCAGTAGCGGCAGATACATTTTGACGAGTGTTTAGACAGGGATAGATCCAAAAGGGATAGGACACACGGCAGAACAACAGTGTCGGAAGAGTGAGACAAGACGAGACGAGACGAAACGAGACGAGACGAGACGAGACGAGACGAGACGAGACGCGACGCGACGAAACGAGACGCGACGCGACGCGACGAAACGAGACGCGACACGACACGACGCGACGCGACACGCGAGCATCAACCGGACAAAGTAACGATATGCGAGCAGGATATAGAGCAGCGGTGAGACGAGGGCATCGTCGGTGAGGACATTGTCAAGACGCTTAATGTGCGCGGTGCGGGCGCGTGGTACGCTCAAGGCGGCCACAAATGAAGAAGAGGAAAGCCACAGCGAGGGTGGTAGAGAGGGAAGATGTCGAGTGGCTCGGCCTCAAAGCTCGTGAACGGTCAGAATAAGAAGGAGAACGTTCACGCGTACAAGTACGGGAACAGGAAGGGGAACGAGAGCGGCGCTGCTGGCAGCACTGCCTCTTCCATAGTTGTTCTCACTGGTGATACTAGTAACGGTAACGCTACTGCTCTCGATGCCGCTGTTGGCATTTGTTCTGGTGCTTCTAGCATTACCATCGCCGGCAGTTTTGGTAGTGACAGTGGTAATGGTGATAGAGCCTGTTTCGCTGGTAGTTGCGGCGATAGTAATAGCGGTAGTAATAGCGATGTCTGTGTTATCGGCTTGACCGCCGGGGGCGTCGTCGGCAGCGTGGAGTACCACGATGTAAACTCTGATTTCAAGGCACCGGACAATCTTGACAATCTCGACAATCTCCACAATCTCCACAATCTTCACAATCTTCATAATCTCCACGATCTCGACAATCTCGAGGAACTCGAGGAGGAGGAAGAAGAAGAGGAAGAGGAGGAGGAAGTGGAAGAAGAGGAGGAGGAAGAGGAGGAGGAGGAGGAGGAGGAGGAGGATCAAACCGAGACGAACGACGAGACGGAGCTGTGCGAAACCGAGTTTCAGGATCCGTACCCGGGTACGTGTATCGAAGCGCCAATCGTTAATCTGACCGCCACCACTACCAACGCTACCGATACCGCTACCACCACAATATTCACTATCATCGAGCACGACGATCAAACGACCACGGCCGTTTCTGCCGCTACCTCTTGCTACGAGGGAGACGAGGAAGAGGACAACGAGGAGGACGACGACAACATGGTTGCGGCGATGAACGAACACTTGTCCACCACGTCGGCTACCAGCGGCGTCAGGAGTAGCACGGTGTCGACATCCAGCACCGCTGCCAATTCCGTTCTCAACCAGAACAATAGTTGTTCTCGCAATGAATTCCAAAACGTTGACGAGAACGGCAAACCGGCTGCTGGAATACTCAGTTTCCCCTGTGATTTCGATCACATGTACGCCAGCATGACAGACGGCGGAGCACCGGCTGCTGCCACTGCCACCTCCGCTCTCGGTGTCAGCCCTCTTCGAGGCAACGAACCGCGTCAGAATGATTTGACGGAGGTGAAACACCTCAAGGAACTGTTGCTCCTTCATCTTGATTTGATCCAACAACAGTCCGAACAAATCGTTACCAAGGATAAACTTTTAGCAGCGCTTCGACAAGAGAACGAAACGGTACTCTCTTTCCTTTACAATGCAAAAGTTTCTTCCGTTTGTTCTTTTTCTCTATTATCATTACTATTATTATTATTATTATTATTATTATGTTGTTGTTGTTGTTGTTGTTATTGTTGTTACTGTCGTCGTCGTCGTCGTTATTATTATCATTAATAATAATAATAATAATAATAATTTCCAATAGTGTCCTTCAAAGCTTTTATTTTTACATGATTATCGTTATCATTATAATTATTAGTATAATTGACATTGTAGTTATTCCGAATTTTTACTCAATTCTTTACGGATCGATTTCAGTTTATTACGATTTTTTTTTCTAGAAGCGCGTATTCAAAAATACCCGCGCTTTTTGCATCCTCACGTCTCTGTGTGTATGCATTTGCCTGTTTCTCTTGCTTTTGGTTCTGTTTTCCCGGTTCTTAGACCTGTTTCTGTCATTGGTTAGCCAATCGTGAAGGTCAGCCATAACATTACCGCGGGATGGCGCTGTTTCGAAAAGCTCGTATCTTCGAAATACGGAACACGTTACACGTTTCTGTTCGATTCTCGCGCGCAATCTGCTCTAGCAATGACGGCACCTTTACAATGGAAAATGGAAGATTCTTTACGAGAACGGACTTTGTGAAAGAATTTCTTTTGAAATCGCTCGAACGTATTATATTATTGTTACCGCTTCGTCTTGCTATGCATATGTGTGATTAATTGTGGAAACAATAATGCCTGGAATTCGGAAAGAAACCAGAATACGACCAACTTGTCGTTTGTTGACAGTAAATAAAGATGTTCGATCGAACACTACATAATTTATGCAATTGTTTATCTTCGAACACTCGCGTTAGAATTAAATATGAGAGCGAACTTGATCTGCCAAGTTTTCCTACGATTCTGTTTTCTTAGGTTCAATTGTTACTACATTATTTCAGGAAACCGATGGAACAGTGTACTCTTTTATTTATTCGATCTTTTTAAATAATAACCTGTATAGTATTGTAATGCTTATCGTTCCTCTTGTGAACGTTATTTAAACGTACAATTCAAACGCGCACACATGCGCGCGCGCGCCCCCACTCACACAGACACATGTACACACACTTTTTTTTATCTTTTACAAATCAGGACAATGCGACTCATAATACTCTCAAAGTTTTATTTAGTTTTACTAACGAGAGAATATTTATGTTATAGCTTAAACTACGTTTAGAACGTATGGACAGACGAGTGAACTTACAAAAATTAAGATCTGAAAATAATGAAAATTCCATTGCATCAGAGCACATCGGAGCGTGTTCTCCTCCAAACATCAATTCTGTAAATGTGCCATCGACCAGTGAGATTCATAGGACTGTACAGACAGAGAACAATAATTCTCAGTATAATGAAAGCTTTAAAATACGTTTGAATACCAGTGGTGGAATTACTACTGTTAAACAAGAACCGAACGATAATCAAGGCAAACTTGAAACAAAAATAGAAAGTTGTAGCGATATTAGATTAGAATGGGAAGAGAGAAAAAAGAGGAGATCAGATCCAATACCATTATCTGGTGGAAGTAAAAGAAAAAGAGGTGTTTCGTGTTCATCTACGATCAGCAACGACACTTCTTCGACGGTACAGGACAAACTGTTGACTCACGAAACGAGTAGAAAAGGAGATAGAAAGGGCAAGCTGTTGGCAAAGAAACAGTCTTTTCTTACAACGGAGGAACATTATTATACAGCCGTTGGGGATGCTAATTATACGTTAAGTTTGAAGGAACCTAGTCCAGTGGAATGCGATACCTCTTTGGAAGTACCGAATTGGAGAGTGAAAATATATACAAGCTGTTATACAATGGAAGGAACTGAAAATTTAGATGATGAAATTTTCAACAAAAGACACTTAAAATTGGAAAATGACGAAAGAAGAAGAAAAAGATGGGATGTACAGAGGATAAGGTTTGTATTCGGCCAATCGTTGAAAATAATAGTTTTTAATTTTTTATGCTTATTATAATATTATATCGTAGCGCGTATTACGCGAAAACGATTTGTTGTTATAGAGAGCAAAGGCACATAGAAAAGCTGAAACAACGGCAAGAACGTCAAAATCATCAAGCTACCTGTTACAATACAAATCATACAGGTCCCTGTCCTTCCACAGTTGAGGAAGAAGCTGTATCATCATTATGGCCTGATGTAGAACAAATACAAAGTCTTCAAGTGGATGCCCAATTACCTATTACCGCATTTGGTGCTCCTATTCCTAGTTTTACTCCAAGGTAAATAGAAACGTATTCGTTCGTTCGTTCGTACGTTCGTTCGTTCGTTCGTTCGTTCGTTCGTTCGTACGTTCGTTCGTTCGTTCGTTCGTTCGTTCGTTCGTTCGTTCGTTCGTTCGTTTGTTCGTTCGTTCGTTCGTTCGTTCGTTCGTTCGTTCGTTCTTTCGTTCGTTCGTTCGTTCGTTCGTTCGTTCGTTCGTTCGTTCGTTTGTTCGTTCGTACGTTCGTTCGTTCGTTCGTTCGTACGTTCGTTCGTTCATTCGTTCGTCCTTTCACTCAATCATTCATCGATCGATTCCGCATTACACCTTTGGTACACCACATCTGGTTAATTACAATGAATTTTACGATTACAGCGAATTTTCTTTACCTTGGTCAAACATGCCACGATCAACTAGTCGGCGTCCAAAACGATCAACAGGTAGAAGAAAATCTACTAGGAGATAAACTTTTACGACAACAGACTTGACTACCTATCTCTTATAATTTTTAATCTTTCTTATAGACTTGCTCCCTTATACTTCCGTTTCTCTCTTTTCTACATCATATTCTTAATACTACTCGAAATAGGGGCACCAAAGATATTTTTATTACCTTTTTTAAAATATAATTCAGAAAAGATAACTAACTGATAGAAGTACCTACCATTTTTTTATTTTCTTCACAATTGTCAGTAAATTGTTTATTTACTGTGAACATTTTCCTCGAAAAACACTGATTCTGCGATTCATTTTATTTAAATCGGTCGAAAGAATTATTTTATTCGTATAACTATGTGTATTGTTGCAATTTCATAAAAACGTACGTTACTCATTTATTCGATTTTAATTAGTATTTATTATTTATGTCTGAAATCTCAATCGGAATCGTACAAATTATAATAATAATAATAACAACAATCATCGCCGTCGTCGTCGTCGTCGTCGTCGTCGTCGTCGTCGTTGTCGTTGTCGTAATTGTCTTCATCGTTATCGTTATCGTCATCGTCATCATCAGCACATTGTTATCATCAACATACACACGTTCAGATCAAACGTATTGTGTTTTGCAATCGATGGCATAAATTTTCAATTAAAATCCATATTTAGATATTTGCATTTCGATTTAATTGGAAATACAGTCACGCAGAAAATGCAAATAGTAAAATAATAATTCGAAAATATAATCTGTTGCGATCACGTTACGTATGCGAACGAACGATACAATTCATCTCAGATTCTTCGTAGCCCCTTTTCTTTGGTCTCGAATCGATGGTCAAGGACAAAATTCGTACCTATGAAATTGTCCCATAACTATTTCCAAAAAGTACCAATGGTACAAATGTATTTATTGTATTACATATTTATTGTTAAGGACTAGAATACTCTTGGAACGGTGAAAATATATAGTTGATAGAGTAGATCCTAAAAAGTTCAAAACCATATTGAATTAGATTCCTGCAAGTCTTATTTAATGTCAAACCAATTACAAAGTCGAATAAACCCAACGTTTCAGAGAACATTCGTCTAAGAAGGCAAATTCTTCGATTCAATATGATTTTGAAACATCTAGAATCTTTACATTGCGATGTATATCGATAAGTATCTCGTGCGTCCATCCGGTAAATTATCTCAGCTATGTTGCACCCTTTGTGGACCATTTTTGTAGTATAATAAACATAAATTGTCTAACTATCTATGGTAGGTTTAAAAAAATTCATAAACATAACCATTGTCTTCCTGAAATATGAAAAGTGCATCGAAAAAAGCTTGTAAAGTGTCTCGGAATCGTAAACACGCGATATCCATCTGTTCCAAATTTTCAAATAATTCTATGACGGTTGAATGAACATTTTCTGTATTCGATTGACGTAAACAAAAAAATTTATCACAACTTTTTCTCACGATAATTGCATAAACGAGAAAAATGTATTCTTTGTACAAGTACATATAATGATAAAAAAAAGAAAAAAAAAAAAAGAAACGTCGCAACATGTTACATGTACGGTAGTATAATATTTTAAACAGTGGTGCATTTCGAGCGAGACTTGGAACACTATATATTTTTTTAACTCGAATTCTGGGTATTATTGGGTTCAGAATACGAGTTCAGCCGACCGCTGTGCAACAAATTTGGCTAACACAATGGTTCGCGCGAACATGTTAAATGATAAGTATTACAGTTAAGGGAACACATAGCTCTTGATAAATAAGTAAATTCAAGTAATGTAAACGGTATAATAACGTGCATACGTCGGCCATGATGCATTATAAACCATTCTATATAGGAAATTATATACGTTACTTGTAATATTTTATTCTTTTATATGTATATACATGTACGAAATATTACGAAGAAAAAGGGGTTACGACGTACAAACAGAAAAATACGCGGAGAATGGAAGTTTAATCAATTTTTGTAATTTTTTTTTATTCGAATGTTGACATCGTTTTCTAACTTTGAAATTTTTAACTCGACTCGTTAACCGCATTCGCATTGTGATTTATTTAATATTTTTTCTGTACAGATAATTCCGACAAATTCTCAGGAGTCACAAATGTTCAAGGCATCATACGTATTGTACATGCATACATACATGCACACATAACTATGCATACATAAATACATACATACATGCGTACATGCGTATATGCTTACATACATACGTCTTTCATGATTCTTTCTCTCTTTGCGTAAATTAGACTGTGTTGCATTTAATTCGAATTCTTTGCACGCATCTCGATAAAGGTACCAATTTCTACTATTCGTCTGCTACATTTAGTTGTATTACCTTGTTTTATACTACGTGACAACTGACGAGGTACTCGATTTAACCGTCCATGAGAAGTATCAGAATTTCATGAACTGATATGCTCGACGTTGCGACACGGTGAATATAGTGATTAGAATTTGTAAATAAAGGAACATCTTTCCAGTTAAATGTTAGTTTTGTGTTCCTGTTTTATTTGATATACATACATCGATCGGCCACTACCGATACTACTCCATACAGGTATATGTATATACATATACGTATATACGGGGTATTACCGAACTGGCGGTACAAGCGAAGAAGGGGTGAAACTACATGAAAAAATAAGTCGGAAAAAAAAGAATATTGAACGTTTAACAATTTATCGTTTAAGGTTTCGTTTTCGAAAAAAAAAAAAAAAAAGAAATGAGTGTAAACGGCTATCGGAATCGCATACTAGTATTTTCGATTGGTCGTGAGAAGAAACACCAGTCGACTCCTGTTTAATAATATGCTTATTTGTTGAAA
Source organism: Agapostemon virescens (assembly GCA_028453745.1). Classification (NCBI taxonomy): domain Eukaryota; kingdom Metazoa; phylum Arthropoda; class Insecta; order Hymenoptera; family Halictidae; genus Agapostemon; species Agapostemon virescens. The sequence goes on from CM052091.1 coordinate 17,272,499, forward strand.
TTTTAAACTATTATTCTATCTTTTCAACTTACTTTTTCGTGTAACTTCACCCCCTTTCCGCGTGTATGGTCAGTTCGATAACATCCTGCATAAACGTAATTCTATATACATACGTGCGTATATATAAAACGGTTCTACATTCCTTTACGTTAAAAAAAGAATAAATAGCACATGTTTTTACCGACGTTATCTAATCTTTTTGTCTGTTGTCTAAAGCATCTTTTTTACTTAAACTAGAGAAACGATTTTGTATTAATAATACCAATATGATTTCTACAAGTAGTCCCTTTTATACGGAATTTAAAAAGAAAGGAAGAAAGCCATAACAAATTGCAATATAATGTATATACACGCTGTGTATAAGTGTATAAGTGTATACACTGTATAATTTTTTTTTATTTGGTTTCACCGTACATACTTGCTTGTGAATTTGAATAATCATTATTTCACAAAGAGCTTCTACATTTTCCAATATATTTCAATAGATTTCGAAACCATGTGATTTTGAATGTTTACAAAATTGTAATCTTCAGGCTCTGTATAAATATTTTATACACATACATACGTACGTGCATATGTATACGAGTATACGTTTATACACATATCTCCGATTTTGTGCTCGTGTGTGTATGTATGTATGTATGTATGTATGTATGCATGTATATATGTACGCGCGCGCTGTGTGCGTGTGTTTCCACGTATCTGCATACGTTTACTAAACGTACGTATGTAACTAGTATAGATAATCGTGTATATGTTTCGAACTTGATCGAATCAAGGTATAATATATGTAAAATATATTTACTAAATCGCATAATATATAATACATATATTATTGTGTATACTGTGGTGATATCTGAAGGATTGAACATAGAAAGATAAAATTGTTCTCATAAAAGGGCATAATAATGACAGGAGTCGAGGAAACATTTAACAAAAGAAAACAAAAGAAACGTTTAAACGCAACAAAAGTTTTTAATAAGATTAAACGATTTCGACGAATTCAGCTACATGCTTACGAAATGTTCTGTATGCATAATACGAGTTACATTTGAAAAATATGGGATACTGAATAAATAAGATTATTTCGTACAAAGTAGCGAAATTTTTTTTTTTAAAACCGGACCGATCTGTGACAAATGTAAGTTTCGTTTGATAGGAAAACAGATAGGAGTGGAGATAAATTAGAAACATTTTCTATGTACAATGGACGGCCCCGATTCATCGTACTCCTGTTTCGAGATCCACATTTGTTGGAAGGTGCTCAAGCTGGCCAAGATCGAGCCACCGATCCAGACCGAGTACTTCCTTTCCGGGGGAGCGATTATCTTAATCTTCATAGTAGACGGTGCCAATGCCGTTATTTCCTTTTGCATCCTGTCCGCTATACCTGGATACATGGTGGTACCGCCCGACAACACTGAGTTGGCGTACAAATCTTTACGTATATCGACGTCACATTTCATGATCGAATTGTAAGTCGTTTCGTGTATTCCACAAGATTCCATGCCCAAAAAGCTTGGCTGGAACATCGCTTCTGGACATCGGAAACGTTCGTTACCGATTGTGATCACCTGTAACCGATATTTCTTTAATCCCTTCCTACGCTCGTTCTCGCTCTCTTCCGTATAAATTTCTGTAAAACGTATAGATTTGTGTAATTGAATGGTTGTACGTATCTACCTGACCATCTGGTAGTTCGTAGCTTTTTTCCAGAGCACTCGAACCAGCAGCTGTTGCCATTTCTTGTTGAAAATCTAAAGCAACGTAGCACAATTTTTCTTTAATGTCTCGGACAATTTCACGTTCCGCTGTCGTTGTGAAAGAATATCCTCTTTCGGTCAAAATTTTCATAAGGTAATCCGTTAAATCGCGACCAGCTAAATCCATACGTAAAATCGCATGCGGTAAAGCATATCCTGTGTAAAGGAAAGAGATATACATTTACATATTTTCATATAAAATTACTTGAACTCTATAGATATGTACAATATATAAGCATGTAAAAAATGGGAAATATACAATGCGTGTACATATGTAAAGAAAATATTTGATACCCTCATAAATCGGCACCGTGTGCGAAACTCCATCGCCGCTATCCAACACGATACCGGTAGTGCGTCCTGAAGCGTAAAGTGACAAAACCGCTTGTATAGCAACATACATTGCTGGAGAATTAAACGTCTCAAACATGATTTGTGTCATCTTTTCCCGATTAGCTTTTGGATTTAAAGGAGCTTCTGTCAAAAGTACGGGATGTTCTTCTGGAGCGATCCGCAATTCGTTGTAAAATGTATGATGCCATATTTTTTCCATGTCATCCCAATTTGTCACAATGCCGTGCTCAATTGGATATTTTACTGTTAAAACGCCTCGTTTGCTTTGAGCTTCGTCCCCCACATAACTGTCTTTTTGCCCCATACCAACCATGATACCCTGAATTATTGGCAAAGGTTTGTTATTAAATAAAATAAAATAAAATAAAATAAAATAAAATAAAATAAAATAAAATAAAATAAAATAAAATAAAATAAAATTTTATTCAATTACATTGAATACTAATAAAATAAATTTTGATTATAACTTAGTTAATCTAAAAATATAAATATTATTTACAGATACCACGGATAAAATCAAATATTTTCATGCTCGAACAATCAGTTCTTGTACCTGATATCGTGGTCTTCCAACAATGGAAGGGAACACTGCTCGTGGAGCATCATCTCCTGCAAATCCTGCCTTACACATTCCCGATCCATTATCAACTACTAAAGCTGCCACATCGTCGTCGCACATTGTAAAATGTAGTTATACAATTTCTTATTACGTGCAAGAAGAATGAATTTCGATTACTTATCGAAAACCAACAAACAAATTTTCTTATGCGACTAGACTTTGTACTATCTTAACGGCGCGTCGACTTTTCTAATATTGTTTCTGCGAAAGAATGGAGCTGCTTTATATCGTCGACTCCCCCTCTTAGTTTACCTCTGCACACTCATGTCGACGCTTTATACCATTTATATTACATTGCTTATAGTCCGGTAAATTGATTCAAGCTTAAGATAATGCATAAAACTGTTACTATTATCATTGTTGCATGTATTCTCAAATCTTTCATAGATTCCGATACTTTACTATACATATAACACACGCACATATATAATACATATATTACATATATTAATTATGACCAATAGCCTAGACTAACAGAACCGAGAAGAGTTTGATTTCAAAGTTGAACAAATTCTTAAAATCTGTACTAATGCATAACTGTACTAATATCGCATCTAATACAGAAGCTAAAACGAATACCTTATAAGAAACTTTAATTGGTTTTTAATATATGCCAATTAGGCGCAGAATTTGTATGAAGTAGAGCATAAAATGATTTCCTTGTCTCTTTCAGAGTTCTCCTAAGAAGCAACTGGAAGAATACAACACGTTGGCATTCTTTGCTTATATTTAGGATTCTGTAATAAGCAGGATCGCTTATTATAGAAAGTGAAAATCAAATTAAGAGTTCACTCAACACGAATGAATTTGTTCGAAATACAGAATGTAATTTGATCGATAAGATGTTACCAAGATATATATATCTAAATTCTAAATCTTACATCTCGTATCCTGTATTTTATTTGATTATTTACTTACAAATTATAATTCAGAGATTACATCAACCATGATTACGGATAATCTTTATTTCCTTTTAAACTATAATATTTGACATTATCAAATATTCTTTTTCGATATTTAAAAAAAGAATGCAAACGGAAATGTACTAATGTTTCCTTAAAGGCCGAATTTGCTTCAGTTATATTTTAATTCTATAAGTTACACTGCTTCTATATTTACAGAAAATAGATGTTTCGGCGCGCCAGGTCTCCCAGAATTAACGCATTTTAAGAAATCACTGTTCCAGAGAATAAACACTGACCAAGAGACTCATTATAATCGGTGTATTACATTTCTTAATTAACTGTTCGACTAATGCTTATAATTAGGCCGTGAAATTAAGTACCCACTTTAATCTTAATTTGCTGCATATCCTATTTTCAACAATTTTTTAGAGTACAGCGTACATAGAATCATCTATTGTTTTGATGTACCATATAATTCTATATTTACAGGTAAACTTACGTATTTACATAGAAATGATAGTAACATTTTGCAAACAAGGTATCTCTCCTTTGCACAACAAACTTCATTTATCCCACAGACCGATCTCTTTCATTCTCGTTTGGAAGTATTTTTCTAGAGCGTTAGCGCAACGATAATATTCAGTGTCGGGGCTGTTATACAAACGACAATTGGTGAAAATTCGAGTCATATCAGCGATAAACAATCTTCTTGTCACGTAATACCGCGCCTTTAATCGATCGGTCATTGTCTTGAGATCTAGAACACAAAAATTAATTAATTGTACGTATCGATTTTTCTATGAAATTAATATAATATTAATTATTAAGTTACTCAAACTGTTCGACTATTACATTAACACACCCATGGGATATTTAATGTGGTCATAATAATCTGGTACGTCATTCTTGTCGACAGGTTTTAAGAATGGCCATGCTGTACTATGATTTTTGACACTGTTCAAAACGTTCTTCAACGCGTTGTACAACGAATCCGTAATGTCTAAGCATGCTTCCATTGGCTCCGGCCCTTGAGTCCCTTTAGCCACCCCTCTTGTTCTCGTTTGAGCGTAACTTTTCCATCCCGTTTCACGAATGCCTGGAATAGATTCAACAGGAATTCCTCTGACACCTTCTTTGAAGCATGTCAAACCAGGATGCACCTTCTGTATCTCCTGCTGTCTTTGATGAATCAGCTTCTTAATAATCTCTTTTTGTTTTCTTATAACAGCTGTAAACTCTGTATACACGATCTTGGCGTTTAATTCACAGTGCATTAACGTGGCACCTTCATAATCCTTGATATATCCTTGATGCATCGATCGTGGTATCTTAATATCTTTACTGAAACCCTGCTTTTTAAAGTAACCAATTGCAAATTCATCGGCGAACGTGAGGAAATGCAATATATTATTTTTAATGTGGTAATCTTTAAGCATATTCATCAGATGTGTACCATAGCCTTTTACTTGTTCTTGACTTGTAACAGCACAGAACACTATCTCTGTAAATCCCTGAGTAGGAAACATTCGAAAACAAATACCGCCGATTGGTCGACCATCTTTTATCAAAGCAAGCGTTTTATGCTTTCTAGAAACAGTAGATTATGGTAGTTTAGTAATTTAGTAATTTATTAGGGGGAAGTACTTTATGAACAAGTTTCAACTTATATGAAATATTTTATCGATACTTACGGATCGAAAACTAACTGAGATATGTACTCTTTTGGCATTCTAGGCAATTGATGACTAAACACATTGTGCAACCCAATTAGCCAGAGCATTGTTTGTTTGGACACTGGCTGTGTCAAACTGTTCCCAACAACATGAAATTCGATAATCTTCCTGCTTTCCTCGATCTTGGCAGTTTCATCGCGGGGAACATTCGGTGGGAACACTGCATCTGGTCCACACATATAGTTTGGATCATTGATAGTTGCTACAATTTCAGCTACACTTTCTTCTGGTAAATCTTCAAAAACTTCTTCATTTCTTCTCCTTTTTACCTCTGAACGTCCTTCAGAATGCGACCGTTTCTCATGAATTTTCTTTATACCAGGACTTATATTGATCGTTGTGTAGTTATCTTTCTCATTTGGGGTAACTGTAACTTTTTCAAATTCACCAGTTCTTCTTCCTTGATTCGATTTTGATTCTAACGCAGTTTGTAAATAAGTAGGAGGCACTTGTTTGAAGTCAGGATCCCAGATAGGTGAATTATCAGAATAAATTTCTGCTTCCAACATCGACAAAAATCTGAAAATAGAGGGGGATAGAGAAAGAGAGAGAGAGAGAGAGAGAGAGAGAGAGAGAGAAGAGAGAAAGAGAAGAGAAGGGAGGGGGGAGGAGAGATTAGAAATATTACTAAACTAATTAAAGATTCAGAAAAGTAAAAATGTTTGCATGTACTTGGGAAAATGTGTTAGGACTATTACTCTCTTTTCAGGTGCCAATTTATCTCGTTCACTATGACATTTGTCTAACAGTTGTCTCGAAACTGGTTTGAAAATGGCTTGAACGAACGTTCGACCAAATACCAAAGATGTATCGTAATGTGGTAAAGAGTCGCAGAATGCTGGTATATGGCAAAAAACCAACCAACGAGTATGGTTAATTTTGTACGCAGGAGCATCTTCCACACTAATCGTGCCTCTTCTGGCGCTAAGCGGGTCAAAGTTCCAATGATTTAGACAATGTAAAAACATCTTTGCCATGTCACACATTGCTTGCATGTCTCTCTGCGGTAAATGACCATATTTATATGCTACAAAATTCATTACTGCCTTTGCTATGCTCGGTCTCTCAAAGGGTGGTTGCCCCAAAGGACCTTCTATCGTAGGTTTTGTCATAGACTGTATACATTTCCGTAAGAGCTTATACAAATAAAAGTAAACTTTCTTGGTATCTGGGTCTTCCTCTTTCTGTAATCCCAAGAATATATTATCGGCATCAATAACCATACAAAGTAACTTATTGATTTCCTCTTCCGACTGATTAGTCAAGTGAGAAACATGATTTTCCAAAACATGTGTACAACTTTTGCATGGATCGAAAAAATTGATGATGGGTTGTTGCGTATCTGTTTTAGGTGGTTTGATTAAAAGTTGGGGATTCTTCCAGCCTATGCACTTGCAATCTTCAACTTTACATGCACTGTAAGTTGCAATTTTTAATATTTTTTTCATTTGTGGCAGATTTAGCATTTGCTGCTTTCGTTGTTGTATTCTTTGAAGATTATTTTGCCTACTACTTTGTTCCTGAGGTCTGGCGGCATTCGGTTCTCTGCTATTTCCAGGATGTTGAGATGTACTTGTCACAGATTGGTTATTTTCTTCTATGGGCTGTAGCGTAGTACTGCGATTCGCTTCTTCGGTTGACATAATTTTGCTAAAATACGAAAGATTCAAGGGATAAGAGAAATTTCTACATAACGATATGACAATCTATCATTATCAAACGTAGCTTCAAAATACAGAAACACATCGAACTTACGTTACAAGAAGTATTTATGTACACTGTAAACGTGAAATTTACAAATAACAATACGACTGCGATAGTTCACACAGTAAAATATCGTTAAAACCAATTTTACGATCTATAATTACAAGGAAACTGTACTGTACAAAATAATATTATATCTCTATCTTCGATATACAATTTTCAACTATCGTTTACATCATTATAAGATCATGCAAAAAGGTCAGGGAGAATAAATGTAATTTTGCAAAACGCATCAAACACTATGAACGTTTTTCCAAGAGTTTCAACGAAGAAAATATCATGGTGCTATTCGTCATCTTTCACACTGTCAGAACCATCTGTAGACAGATTTTGAAATTAATTGGTAACAAACTTCGAGAACGCCTACTCTTTTCTGCCAATAACGTTTGTCTAAGCAATTTGGCACTATACCGACTTTTGAATGAAACAAATGATTTTTGTCGGAATTCGCGTTGTGTCCTATAACAAAAACGGTAGGAATTATTTAAATTACTACAAAAAATTATAATGTTCATGTTAATAAAACGAAGATCATCGTGATGTAAAATTTTTAAATAATAATTAAGGGCGGTGTGAGTTTTTAAATAACTTTGATTTCCGTAGTACAGAGAATGACAGATCATAGCGACCTCCTCGAAAGAACAAATGAAAGTAAATATTGTTTCTTGCAGAGACTTCAACACAAGAAAATCAAGTTTTTCAATAATATTCATATTGCAGTTCAAATATCACCACGCTTTCCAACGTTTCCAATTATTGTATTCGCATTCTCCTTTACCTAATAGAACGTAGAACTGCAAAAGATACGAGATAAAAGAAACGGCAGCATTGCTGTGAGTAAATATAAAATTCAGAATTGGAAACGTCAAAGGTTACGACAAGAGTTTCGTCTCTGTAAGAATTTTCTATGATATGTAGAGACGAGCATACTGAAGTAAAGTATCTACGACTTACAACTGCACATCATATGCATTGCCTACCTGTCTACCTACCTACATCGAAGATTTTAATTCTTGTTTAAGAATTCGATTAATCGTTAACATTGTGTACATTTTGTTGAAAACTTGTTATAAAATTATTATTTTTGGTACAATTTGAGATAGTACTTTTATTATTGTAAATTTTTTTAATTTTTTAAATATTCGATTTCGTTAAAACATTTACGGTTTCAGTTCGAAATCGTCAACATTTAACAGCGCATAAATGTGAACCGACTCGTATTAAGACGCAGACGCTTTTTCACTTGTACGTAGGTATGTACTTAAACGTCGATTGAAAAGTCACCGTTATTCTTGCATATTGTGCAATACCATTATCATTCTTGTTAATCGTCTTGCGATACCTTCTATAAAATTGACAAGTGTTCCGCACCTCTAAATTTAAAAAATAGAATTTCGAAAGACGTCTAGTCATTCGGCAAGAAGAAAGTTAACCATATTTTTGGTTCAATTGCTCAATGCTCATCGGTGTAACAAACAGCACGAAAACATCAAGCAAAACGATTTTTCTCTGTCTGCTATCTCTTCACGTACAGTGAAAATTATTCTTAAAGACACGTGTGAAATCGAAGAAGTTATGGCTACATGGGATGGTTCGTATTGCGAGCCGGACGATCAACATTTTTACTTATATTCTGATCAAAATGTTGCTGCCTCTACAACCGGAAGCTGGACATTTTCCCCGAACGGTGTAACCAACGCTTATACACGAGAAAATCGTGAATTTTATGTAGAAAATGATTCTGTATTCCATCAAAATTGTCCAAATACTTTATATCATTCGAACACGAATGTAATGCCAAACATCGTGACAAGCGGTCGTGGTTACCAGGATCATTTAAGAAATACCATAGATAATTCGCAAGCATCGACTAATATGCAACACTCGCCAAAAACCGTAAAGCCACAAAATTGTTTTGCACCTGCTGTCAATTACTGGAGCAACAATTACGATGCGAATGCGATCAAGATTAAGCATAGTTATGCAAAAGAAACAAAACAAATTGCAACCTTAGTAAAAAAAGAGTCAAATTTGCATCCTACAGCTCGAGAATTTGTACCGAATTTGAATTCTAAGTCTGCTAATAAGAAACAGGAATTGCAAAATATGGAACTTCCTTGTTCTATTAATCATGTCGACTGTTATGCAAGACATACAAAACTTATGGAAGTAGAAGCGGAAGCAGAAGAAGAAGAAGAAGAAGAAGAAGAAGATACAGTAACCATCAATAGACATTCCATCAATAATGTAAATAAAAGTGAACAAAAACAATATGAGAACAAAAAGAATCATAAGGTCAAGGAAGGACATGATCAATTTTATAAAAAAAATAGATATACAAACTCGTATCATCGGAGAAGCAGAAGTTCTTACAAGTTTCAAGGTAATAAATATTATACCAATAGACATTATTCCGACAGGTTGCAAACAGATATAGAAGACTCGCCTAACTTAAACAAGGAAGAATCATATTCTAGTGTGGAAACAAATCTACACAGGAATAAAAAATTACCAATAGAAAACAGGGATAAAAGAAGCCCCATTACCAAAGACAATAACGTAGAGTCCAACAATCAAGACAGAGAATTTACATATTCCATTTCGAGTCATGGGTCAAAACAATCTAATACGTACCACAAAAATGCTAGGAAATATCCATATAATACTAGACATAATAGAGAAGAATACAATTACAGAGAAAGAAGCCATAATTATCAAGGGCAAATTGGAACTTGGCAAGGGCACGTCATCGAAGACAAACAAGGGGATAGGTACGAACAAGCATGCAATCGTATAGATCCTAATGAAACTAAGCAAGATGTTAGCGAAGAAGCTAATAAAGTTGAAGTAAAAGAAACTAAAGAGAGGGGATACAATTATCAAGGACGCAATGGATTGAAAGAACACAGGAGAGGAAACAAAATCGAAGCGTTCAGAGAGAAGGATAGAAACAAAATTAGTATATTCGATAATAAAGAGAAGGAAAAGGAAAATGAAAATTGGAGAAATAAGGGAGAAATTAGCGAGAAAGGCAGTATTCAGAAACGAATACAAAACAGAAGATCTCCGCTTGGTATGTATACGTAGAACACAAATGAAACAAATTAGACTTTTGGTTAGATCAAATTAGTTTCATAGTTGCGTACTGTGTAAAAACTATAACTATTTTTTCTATTATTAATTTCATAATTTTTCAATTTAGACGACGACGCAAGTCAAAGAGAAAGACTGACCGATCAATTAAACAGAGGACAATTGGAATGTTTAGTGTGTTGCGAGTGGATTAGACAGAACGATTATATTTGGTCGTGTTCTAATTGTTATCATGTTTTACACCTAAAGTGTGTTAAAAAATGGGCAAAATCTTCGCAAGCAGGTATGCGAACATGCGTCTATATTATGCAATACGTTAATTTGCATTAATTTAGTTGGAGTTGTAAACAATTCAATTTTGTTTCAGATAATGGTTGGAGATGTCCAGCATGTCAGAATGTAAGTATAACAATTCCCAATGAGTATTTCTGCTTCTGCGGCAAGACAAAAACTCCAGAATGGAATCGTAGAGATGCTGCGCATTCTTGCGGAGAAGTTTGCAATAGGACATTATCAAAAAATACTTGTCCTCATAAGTGTACTTTTCTCTGTCATCCTGGATCTTGTCCGCAATGCGTAGCAATGATTACAAGGTATTGTGGATGTGGTAAAACACTGCAAATGGTACAGTGTAGCACACACAAGCTATTGTTATGCGACGCCACGTGCGGTAAGAGTCTAAATTGTGGCATGCATAAATGTGAGAAAAAGTGTCATCATGGAGAATGTCCAAGTTGCGAAGAAACAGTTGAGCAAGGTACAAAATTAAAGTCTAATAACAAGTTTGTACATTAAGTTTAAGACTCTAGTATACGTATTACCATGAAATATATATGTAGGATCGGCATAATTTTCATTTCAGAATGTTATTGCGGCAAAGACAAGAGAAAAGTAACTTGTCAAAGTGACATTTCAGTTATGTACTCTTGCAAAAGTGTTTGCGATAAATTATTAGATTGTGGGAATCATAAGTGCGCAAAGCTATGCCATCCAGGTGTTTGCGACCCATGTAGTTTGACTCCAGAGAAAGTGACAACCTGCTGCTGTGGCCAAACATCACTGGCAGAGAAACGACAAACTTGTTTAGACCCAATTCCGGTTTGCGACAAAGTATGTTCGAAAAGTCTAAAATGTGGTCAACCGAGTAAGTACTTTCAAAACCAAAACAATACATACATAGTATACACGTACATTTGGTAAAAAATAAGAATCATACAATCATAATCGTATGTTTTACACAGATAATCCCCACGTATGCAAAGTAACATGTCACAAAGGAGATTGTCCTATTTGTGATTTGACTACATACGTGAAGTGTCGTTGCGGAAATATGGATAGAGAAATAGCTTGTAAAGATTTAATATCAAAAGCTGACGATGCTCGATGTGAAAAAAGGTGCACAAAAAAAAGATCATGCGGCAAGCACAAATGTAATCAGTTGTGTTGCATAGAAGTAGAACACGTTTGTCCGTTGATGTGTTCTAAAACTTTAAGCTGCGGTAAACACAAATGCGAACAAACTTGTCATAAAGGTATTGTATTGTGTCGTACGAACGAAACGAAAGGAAAAACGTACACGTACACATTTTTTCGTATACAATAAATATGATGTTGTTAATATAGGAAGATGCCAACCTTGTTGGCGTAGTAGCTTCGAAGAATTGTATTGCGAATGCGAAGCTGCTGTGATATATCCTCCAGTACCCTGTGGTACTAGAAGACCCGTTTGCGATAGGCCTTGTTCTCGTCAGCATTCCTGTGGACACGAAGTGTTTCATAATTGTCATAACGAGCCTACGTGTCCTCCCTGCACTGTCCTTACTCAAAGGTGGTGTCACGGCAAACACGAGCTTCGCAAAGCTGTACCGTGTCACTTTAATGGAATTTCGTGCGGTTTGCCATGCAACAAGCCTATTTCTTGCGGTCGACACAAATGTCTCGCAATTTGCCATCCTGGCCCGTGCGAAAAACCCGGACAACAATGTTGTCAACCGTGTACCATTCCAAGAGAAATGTGTGGACACATTTGCGCCGCTCCGTGTCACGACGGTAAATGTCTGGACACGCCGTGCAAAGAAATGGTGAAGGTAATTCGTTTTATATATTTATATATTATACACACATACTCGAGTGTATATGCAATTACTCATTCAATGAACATTGTCGTCCTGCGCAGGTAACATGTCAATGCGGCCATAGAACTACATCTCGCGCTTGTGCCGAGAATTCGAAGGAATATCAGAGAATTGCGAGCAGCATACTAGCTAGTAAAATGGCTGATATGCAACTAGGACATTCGGTTGATTTGGAAGAGGTGTTCGGTCAAGGAGCAAAAAAACAGAATCAATTGAAAACATTAGAATGTAACGATGAATGCAGATTGATAGAACGAAATCGAAGATTAGCGTTAGGTTTACAAATTGTAAACCCGGATTTGAGTGGAAAATTAATGCCTAGATATAGCGATTTCATGGAACAGTGGGCAAAGAAAGACCCACTCTTTTGTCAAATGGTCCATGAAAAATTGACAGAATTGGTTCAATTAGCAAAGACCTCGAAACAAAAATCGCGCAGCTATTCGTTTGATAGCATGAATAAAGATAGACGTCATTTTATTCACGAATCCTGCGAGCACTTTGGGTGTGAAAGTCAAGCATACGATCAAGAGCCTAAAAGAAATGTTGTTGCTACAGCTGTAAAGGATAAGGTAATGCTGTTGCTTGTTATTTTTAACGATACTATTATTATTAATGTTATTTAAGCGATTTCATTACAGTGTTGGTTACCAAGCTATAGTTTGTTGGAAATTGTGCAACGAAAAAACGGTCAGAGAAAAGTTCCTGGTCCAATGTTGAATACTTCAAAAGCTAATGGATCTGTAAAGTAAGTATTTTATGAACGTAAATTCGTGAATATTTTATCAATATCTTCTCTCTCTTTCTCTTTCTCTCTCTCTCTCTCTCTTTCTCCTCTGTCAGAACGATATTGTCACTGCCTACAAAAAAGAACCAAAAACTAGAACTACCGTCATATACAAGAATGCCGGAACCAGAAGCAGAATCAGAGTCAGAACCAGAACCAGAAATCGACTACTTCGATTACAAGGGTTAAGATTCTTATTGTACGTACATACAATATGATATTAGTTAATATCATAATATGGGGAAATTGGTGTTGCTAGATATAATTAATTACTATCTGTTTTCTGAAAGAAGGTACTCAGAGAAGTCACAATAAGTGTTTACCTCATTCTTGTTACTTCAGACTTGCAATGTAAGAGTGGCATAAGCAGTTATTGTTCAATACTACAGCTTTCTTCTTTTGAAAAACAGACTGTAAACGGTTCAGTATATTCTTATTTGTAAAGCATCAACACTCGTTTAATATTATAACATATTGTAACATGTAAGTTGTTAAAATTATATTTGAAATACCAATGTATTGAAATTGTAAAATTAGATAATAACAAGAATAAGATTACGAACGTGTATCATTTTTTTACTTGCATTGAACGATACAAGTTTGTCCTTTGTCGCACCTACATGAAAAAGAGGGTATTGTTGCAATCACATTCACAATTAGAGAAGCGTTTATTAACTCATTATCTTTTACCGTTTACATATAATTTCTTTTGACATTAGCTGTGTGTTACCTAGGGCATACGTTGGCGAAATGACAGTCATGAAATCAGGAAACAATCGGTGTAGATCTATGTGGTGAGATACTATACTATCTAAGACCATTAGCTAATACATATGTAGTTGCCGGTACCAAAAATATATGTATGCTTCTGAAATAAATGTTACATCAACAGAAGCAAAATGCAAACGATTCTAGTAAAATTATCTTCATTTACGACTAAATTGATCAAACATCATACACGCGTGTATGTGTATGTGTCCTTTTGTGCTATGCTCGCACGCGTGTATACGTACGTGTGCTTGCGTGCGCGTGTGTTTCTTACAATCTACAAAGTACTTAATCGAAAGGAATCTTTCCAAGTATTATTGTATTAATGATTTGTTGTTGTTTTGTCCGACACACAATTGTCTTGTACTTACTATATTGCATTACATAAGCTTTTCAGTTCTTGAAATAGAGTCTTATAAGATAATATGTTCTTGTAAATTGTTTTCACTTTTCATATGATATTTTGCACTCAACTTTGCAAGTATAGCACAGGTATTGTAATAATATAATTTTCATCAATAAAAATAATGATTTTTATTATGTACCATTTTGAACAGTATATATCAGTTTAATTCAAACGATACCGTCTGTTATTATTGTATGTACATATTGAGTTTGTATATAAATATCCATTTATATGAATATAAGACTACATCACGTGAGTCGGTTTTCATAAACTTTTAATGTAGGTAACACAAGTATTTGGCACATTGAACACCGATGAAATATTATATATTAAGAGTTATTGTAGTCTCAAATAAATAATCAACGAGATCCTTCATGCTTGTGTAAGTAAAAATAATTTTCTTCTATGATTCTGTAATTTTAGATTTCATAGTAAAAATTATAAAATAAAGCGATGAATAACAAAAATATCAGTAATTATATTAAAAAGATTGACCGACAAAATTTCACTATAAACAAATAAACTATCAAATATATACCTGTGACAATAAATATTTGTCGTCAGTCTCTCTTACTTCATAAAGTAACGTGTTCTTATTTCATACTTTTATAGACACGAAAGGATCATCTCCTACTCTAGAAATAAATTGTGTATCACATATAGAATCACAACACTGTTAAAACTTGCATTTGTAAATAGGAGATATATATATATACACATATATATATATATATATATATATATATATATGTATATATATAATTGTGTATATTTGTATATATAGTTATAAAGAATTTTTGTGAAACATTTAATAGTAGGGCACTTCAATGTTGAACTGGTATTATTACTAAATACTAATTGTCAGTTAGTGCAGTAGATTTAGAGTAAAAATTCCTTATTTACGAGTGATTTACCTACGTAGTACTACATTGTATTCTCCATGTATTTGTGTGTGTGTGTATATTATATATACAGGTTTTTTCAATAAGAAACAGTAGTTTCTCTTTTCTTTTTTTTTAAGATTTGCTAATACTATTCCTATTTCTATATGAGAAGATTTCTTGTCTTAGGTTTCAATACACTGTTTTGTAAGAATTCGTTAAGGAAGTGAGAAACCTAAAATATTATTAAAATAATACTTTTTCAAACTAATCTAATTCGAAGAATAGAAATATTTGTCAATCAAAATATATTCTTTAGAAGAATATCTTTCGTGTAAAGCTTCTTTAAAAACATGATATATATATATATATAAGCTATTAGAGCTACAATAGAACATGTTTTTTTTATGGAATTGACATGTTCGTCTATTGCTATATTCAGTTGAATAACATTTTCAATTTACCATCAATATAATTAGGATACTGTAACTTTGTTACGATGTTGGACCGATAGTAAATAATGAAAAGGAAGATTGCCACTCTTGAGCAGATACGTTCACAAGTAGCACAGCGGACTGTAGTAGTAGTAGTAGTATCAGATCAAAGAAACAGCCCGCCGGGCTTCTTTCATGGACATACCTACTCTTGAGTGACAGAAAGTGATTTGAATTTTCCATCGAGTATGAATTATTTAAATCATACTATCTCTTCTTTCATCTTTTTCTTTGAAAGATTCCAATAAGAAGAGACATTCAATCATTGAACCGTAAGACGTAGAAAAATATCAATAAACCTTAAAGAATATCACATATATTGTTGTATGTTTCGAAGTAGGAACACAAATAAAATATATAGTCTTAAAAATCTTCGCGGTTCGTCATATCATATCATTAGTCCATCGTTCACTGCTTGATGTATTGCTTTAAATGTAAGGATTATTACCTTGTTTCACATGTACATATATTATAATTAGGGTAATTGTTCACTTAGGTACCGAAGTGTCTCGGACTTACCAATGGTTATTTAGCAATACTTGCCATTGCCCAGCCCATCGTTACTTCTATACCTCTGCATAAAGTTTGATACACAATCCATGGCCAAGGTTTCGGATACTGAATTGTAGTTGGTTGCGTATCGTATTCTACTCTTTCAAATAAAAGCCCTAAAACAATGTAAACAAGGACTTTTTATGTGTAATATCTTGACCAACATGATTCGTTTCATGTTAATGTATTACATATAGAAATATTACATTACCATATAGACCAATAATACGTGCTGTCTCTGCAACGCACAAAATGATTCCTAAAATCGCAGTTAAATACATAATATTCAATATTTTTCGAATTTGTCGTCTCGTAGCTGCAGCAGTATTCGCTTCCAGTACATGCAGAGGCGTATCAGATTTCGATCTGTTTACGTACGCGATGTGATTCAATATCGATTGTAGTGTAAAGTCGTTACTCTGAAAAGATACATTGCGATATATGTATGTATGTATGTATGTATGTACGTACGTACGCGTGTACGATAAAAAGATAAAGAAACGCGAGAACGTAAAAGCCTCGAAGAAAAAAGTACCGCGATTTTTGTATCGATTGCAGTGTTTTCAGAAAGTAAAGTCTCTACGGTTACGTCTTCGGTATCCTCTCTTCCCTTTTCGTTTTTCCAAGATAAACTCTTCTTGCGTCCTTTTCCATCATCTTCTTTGTCTTTGGTCTTTTCTGTCATCAAGGCTGCTTTCTCGTTACAATCAGGCTGATCCGAGTCCGATTCGGATTTCTCTTGTATCTCAATCTTTTCAGGAACTATGTTACGACCATGGGTAGGGCTTCTACTTAAAGTTCTAATACTTATATCACTGCTTCGGCGATCCAAGTTCAACGGCTTAATTTGTATCATTTCGGAATTACGACGAAAGGAAATATCTGAATTTCTACGTAATTCACCTTTCGAAATGATTCCACTAATATCCGAATTGCGTCTGGAGCCTGAAACAATTTTCGTACAACTGTGCTAGTGTCATAACATGTACACGATGCGTAAATTTTTGAGTAGTCAAATGCGACGCGTTACCTGCAGGACTTAGATCAACGACTCGGGGTAATTTGTAATGTTCGTTCGGAGGTAACATTCTTCTGGGCGTTCTATTTCCGAAATCGCTGTTACGTTTTAGTTTGGCCGCAAATTGAGAACCTCTGGCTTTTTCATGCGTAAAATCAGAACACCGTCTTAAATTTTTCACGCTTCCTACAGGAGTAACGTTCTCCGAATGTCTTCTGGACATTCTGTCTGGAGATCGCCTTCGATCGATATCGGGTGAATGTCTAAGGCTAAAGTCCGAGTTTCGTCGAAACTCCGACATAGAACCGTCGTCCTCGTCGTTCATAAATCGAACGCTGCACTCTGAATTTCTGCGCGAAGACCTGGAAGCATCGCTGCTCCGTCTGCTACCTACAGAGCTTTTACGGCTCGGACTCGATACCGTTATTATAGGCAGATTAACTGTCGATGGTGTAGGCGTTGGGGGTCGAACATAGACTTCTGGCACCGTCGACGATACAGATGTTGCCTTTTCGGCTTGATGTAATGGACTTCTGGAAAACTTTTCAAATTTTCTTTGCAGCGTCTCTTCTTTCGTAGGTAGTTTTGCAAGTTCATCTGCAAAATTGAACATAAATACGGCAACATTTATGAAGTCTCGTGCAAATAATATTCTTACATATATACCTTTACAAGTTTTCTCCGATTCGATTACAAAAGTGGGAGGTTCTGTTTCCTCCATGTTTTTAGTTTTAGCATTGGGCAAAGTTGGTATTAAAGCGGCAGCAACGGACGACGCCAAGTTACCGTATGGTGCTAACATCGCCAGCTGCATGATACCTTAGAAAATATTTAGCACGTCGTAATTCCTATATGTCTCGGCGAAACAAATGTTAAAAGACATCAACGAGAACTGGATACCTTTCTGATGGCTATTGGAATTGTCTCTCATCAACATACTATTCGGCACAGTTTTTAACAAGCATATCATCTTATATCCTGCACGTAGGAATGATAGATAGAAGAGAATACTCCACACAAGAAATGATGATTGAACCGTGCAATATACTACGTAAAAATTTGGCGAAGCAAGAGCAATGTCGCTGAAGATAAGGAGAAAAACGTGTCCTATCACAATTACATTCACGAAAGGTTCCTTTTGTATACTTTGCAGTCCAAACTTAAGCTGAAACTTTATCAAGTTACAAATTAAGTCTGGTTTCAATAACATTCATGTTCTAATCGGCTTCCAATTATTACCTGAGTCAGTTGCACGAAAGCTTGTTGTACGAGACTAAAGGCAAATGTTATGTATGGGAATCCGACATCCCATATTATCGATCTGATGATTGTTGGCATTGTATCCTTAAGATTATACGGATCTATCAAGAGACAAATTGCTCTTGTAATCCCGAGTGAACATAAAGCCATATTAATTGTTGGCATGTAAGGCCGGCTCGATATAAGTGACCTGAAAAATAAATAAAATTTTTACAACCGTATTATATTTTTTGCAAGAGACTCATTCTTCAGTACCTCAAATGTAGAATGGATAAAAATGTATGAAATGCCAGTACAAAAAAGAGGCACGCAAAACCATAAGCATGTAAAAGAAAAATCCATTTCAGTTCTTGTTTCACAGAAGCCAATGATGGAGAGACAAGTAGAAATTTGTCTAAAGCTGAAGACGTCGACGATGTTTCATTCATACCTATCAATGAAGCAGAAATCATGTACTTTAAATGATATTTACTTTTAAAATTTCTATATGTTTCAAAATGTTCAAAATGTTTTCAAATGTTTCAATCATGCAAAGAATAATTTATAAAATAAGAAAAAACTGACCATGAGTCCAATTAGTCAGCCTATCCATAATCTCTGGATTGATGTCCACAGCACATCACTAATGCTTATTCCAATTGTTGGACTATGTCAGACAATCGACGTTTTTTCAACTGCAACCGATCAGATTGCGAAGACGAGCTTTGAAATGTGGTAGCAGCAACAGGCTTTACCTATAGTCTATAGTATATGTAGCCGGACTTGCATCCCTCCTCCTCTTCCGCCACCGTCGCCGCCGTCGTCACCGCCGCCGCCGCCGCCGCCGCCGC
Organism: Agapostemon virescens; assembly: GCA_028453745.1. Classification (NCBI taxonomy): domain Eukaryota; kingdom Metazoa; phylum Arthropoda; class Insecta; order Hymenoptera; family Halictidae; genus Agapostemon; species Agapostemon virescens. Next base: position 17,291,861 of record CM052091.1, read on the forward strand.
CTCCGGGTCGCGGACACTCACGGTCCTGTCCCCTTCTCTCACCCTCTTGTTAGAAATATTGATTTTACACAAACAGGATTGGAGGGAGAGTTCAGACCATATTAAGCTCGACGCTTGTCGATTGTTTATCTTTAGAATTTAAATGGAGCAGTACTAAATATATCAAATTAATCTCGTTTCATATTGTTTATTATTACCTTGTTACATGTTACGCACAGATATGTACCACCACCTTAATCTTTCGTCAACATTCTCCTATAACTCTGTATTTTTGAAACATAGTCTTTTTCATATATAACAAAACAAAAAGACGTAGTAGACATGGTACGCGATACGTTTACCTTCGTCGTTACATCTCTCGGAAATAGCATGGCATTTGAAACGTCTAATTTATTGAAGATTCAAAGTATTGATCCGGACGCGAAGACTACAGGTGGTATTATTGACCATTATCATTCAAGAAACTTCCAAGTTATTAATTATGGATGCCTCTTTGAGTTGAAAGCATGACTTTGTACACAGAATAACATTGAAAGGACATTGGGGCTCTAATAAAAAAATATCTTTTATTACAATGGGATATATACATTTGAAAGTTTGTTCCTGAAACTTAATCCGAATGTTCTCTTTACATATTAGAATAATACATAATTTGTGGAGATCAGTTACGTATACAGGCCTTAAGGGTAATCAATTGCCAAAGCACGAATATTGGACTCATTATTTCCGTGTATTGTAAAGTGCTTTGACCTGTCAACTTGTTGCATAAGAAGTATTTGAATACGAACAATAACAGTAATATGGTAAAGCTTCGCAGTGCTCGAATGTTAGCACTTACTATCTCTCCCTCCATATGCATTCTCATAAAAACAATTGCACAAAAGTAAGTGTTCAAGCCATCCGCGATAAAGAGAGGCGAAAATACTATCCACCATCCTGTGTTACCGAAGAAATAATTATCGTCTAGCTTTAAAGCTAGAAACATTGTAAACATCGTCAGTGAAACTAAATTTATCCATATTTCAAAAATCGTCAAGTTCAACCAATCTACTACTTCATTCAAAGACCACATGAGTTCCATTGCTTTCTGTTTGAAACGAAGCCAATTAAATTACTGCTTATTATTGTCACACAAATAACCTATCGGGACGTTTCTAAAAGTTGTACCATTATTCGGGATATTTGAGATTACCTACTGAAAATTTTCTAAATACACGGATACGTACAACAGAATTATTCCTACTAATCGTTTCATAATCGGCGTTATCGCAAAAGGGTTCAAAGTCATCTGTAACAAAAACATAAAACACTGTATATCACAACAAAGCATTCAAACGTAATGTAACCTACAATTTAGAATAGCTACGCACCAATGATAGATGCAGTAGATGTCTTGATATCCAAATCGATTCCGCCGTAATGTATTTCCTTCAACCGAAGAGCCAAATTGCAAGCTCTAAGTACAGCAGCTCCAAGACCATGAACGATCACTTCAGGGGCACCATTGTTAAGGAGTTTCTCACATATCTTTAATTGTGCCTTGTATCATAAATACGTTTCATTTTTAATAGAAAAAATGTGTATATACATATATGAATGTCACACAACATGCTCATACATAATAAATGATCAACCGAATAGTAAATTAACCGAATACAAAAACATAAGAACAAATTATAAAAGAATTTATTTAATAATTGGGTTTTACCTTTCGTTACTGTATCGACAGTGACAAAAAGACAAGGTTATATTCGGAAAACAATTATTACCTTGAAATTCGTTTTATTAGTCACAAACACATCGTTGTTCCGTTTTCTCGATAGACCGAAAGGTTGCCTCTTCTTAATAGAGTAGTCGGAGAACAACAACTTTCTGCGTTTCGATCTAAGCGCATTTCTCTCTTTCGAAAAATTCGGACTGCCTTCAGAACCCTTGTGGACATCGGTCATTCTGACAGTTAAACACTGGATGCAATTTTTGTGCTGATTCTCCGAGTGCGATAAATTTTTCTTATCGGCGAAGATCTTTGTCTAACCGAACAGACAGGTCAATCGAATGAATCGTGTAGAGTTAAAACAGCGAATATGATGCTCGTTGAAATCAATTGAAAACAACGATTTATAACCTTAAAACTCGTAGGCATCGATTGATGGGCGTTTAGATTACGATTTAGTGCGTTCTACCGTAAACTGTAATATCGCTGGCATCTTTGTGAAACGCAGAATTCCAGCGAGATGAAGGAACCAGAAGTAGATCCGAAAAATATTATAAAAAGCAGAGAATTACTCTACAGGCTTATGATCAGGTTACATATTTCTTTAATTCTTATACTCTTACTTTTTCTCTTGCTCTGTACGCGGATATTAATTTGCCGTTTATTTAAAAGTATTAGAATTAAAAACAACATTCATCGCGGCAGCAAAAAGAAATGCTAATACACAATGTAACAAATTCATTGCAGTCAACTATTTTACGACGGACATCAAACGTTGGCTGTACAACTGTCGAATATAATTCAAGCGGAACCACCTTGTCCACCCTCAGACCGATTACTCCATTTAATGCTGATCGGATTGGCTCACGAACCTGATCGTTCTAAGAAAGATACAAGCAACGTATCTACATTTTCATCAACATTCGACAATACTTTGGGTCCCGGTTTAGACTTGGAATTCGAAACGGAAGCTCAAACGCAAGCTCCGGAACCAGCTCAATACGAGACTGCCTATGTTACTTCGCACAAAGGGAATTGCAGAGCAGGAGCATTTTCTGCGGATGGTCAATTAATAGCGACCGGATCAGTGGACGCATCGATAAAAATTTTAGACGTCGATAGAATGCTGGCTAAATCAGCTCCCGATGAAATGGCACCCGGCGATCAAACGGGCGGCCACCCTGTCATAAGAACGTTGTACGATCATTTGGAGGAAGTGACATGTCTAGAGTTTCATCCGAGGGAACCTATTCTCGTATCTGGCAGCAGAGATTTTTCCATTAAACTGTTCGATTTCAGCAAGGCTAGTGTTAAGAAAGCTTTTAGAACTATCACGGATGCGGATCAGATACGTTGTTTATCTTTCCATCCGACCGGTGACTTTTTAGTCGTCGGAACGAATCATCCGGTCGTGAGACTGTACGACGTCAATACAGCTCAGTGTTTCGTATGTAGTATACCGAGCCATCAACACACTGCTGGAATAACAAGTATCAAATACTCTCCTGACGCAAAAACTTACGCGTCCGCTGGTAAAGACGGAAGTATAAAATTATGGGATGGAGTGTCGAATCGATGTATAAATACCTTCGTAAAGGCTCACGACGGTTACGAAGTATGTTCAGTAACCTTTACAAGAAACGGAAAGGTTTGTAGCATACATATAACGTAAGTATCCAGCAATGTGAGAATTTTGTAATTGTACCGTATCCGTGGGTTTCAGTATTTACTATCGTCGGGAAAAGATTCCTTGATAAAATTATGGGAGTTGTCCACCAGCAGATGCCTGATAGCATATACGGGTGCTGGAACTACAGGTAAAGCCGACAGCCGAATCCAAAGTGTATTTAGAATATACTTGAAGGTTACACTATACACGATACTAGGATATAGTACCATGCGCAACTCTTTCATGGAACATTATATTTAATATAATTAAACGCTATCTTTCCATAGGCAAACAAGAGCACAAAGCGCAAGCTATATTTAATCACACCGAAGATTATGTAATGTTTCCCGACGAAGCCACAACGTCGCTGTGCGCATGGAATTCTCGAAACGCGTCTAGAAAACAATTATTGTCATTGGGACATAATGGTCCGGTGAGACTGATCGTCCATTCGCCAACTGCTCCAGCGTTCTTGACATGTAGCGACGATTTCAGAGCAAGATTTTGGTTTAGAAGAATGCCAACTCATTAAATCGATATCGATCGATATCAAGAGAACAGACGGCGGCGGCGGCGGCGGTGGCGGCGACGGCAACGACGACGGCGACAAGTATACCAAAAAAACCCCAGAAGATCAAACGAGTACCGAAACAAACAATTGAAAAATGACAAAATACGTACGAGGAATACGTATAAGTTTTCACAAAGAAACTGTTGTACCACAATGCCTCCAAGTACAAAACATTTATCCGCTTCGTTTTTCATTATAGTAAAGATGACAATGTTATTTTCTTTGGATACCAATCTATATGTCAATGTTAACATTTACTAATGCTTTAATACGAACATGTAACAAAGTCACAGGAGACGCAACGTTTTGCGTCCATTAAATGCTCGACTATAATACTTGAAATTAAACGGCTCAAAATACATTTTTTGCTCTTTTAAGCGTAGAGGTAAGTAGCAGATTTTGAAGCAAATTCGCATTGCAAAAAATGCTTATATATACATATATATATATATTATATATATATATATATATATACATGTGTATCTCTATCGACGTTCAACAAATGAGATGGTACACACAGTGTGCGTTTCGTTTTTTAAACGTGAAACCGGAAACGGTGTGACCAATTGGTTTCGATGGTTTCGATGAAATGTCACGAATGATAGCGTGAAAAAAAAATGTAAAATAAAAACGAACATTTCAGTGGTTAATGTAAACCAACATTTCAGTGGTTGTAATAATATCGTATAAAGTAAAAATGAAACGATAGAATTTAAAAGGTCGCTCGTTTACATTGCGTCGCTACGCGTCGAATTAGCGAGTCAATCGCGAGGCGGCGCTCTGAACTCCCGCTCTACGTTTGATGATGTGTCACGTGACCCACGCTAACCGCCATCTTTGCTTATCGTATAAACAGTGCGACCGGGCTCAGCACGAATTCTTGCCGAGAAATCGCGGTTTTTCCAGTGTTTTTGAGTGATTGGATCGCGAGGAAATGTCCGAGATTAAGGTGGAAAACAAGAACGATAACAATATCGAGGATGTGTCGAAGGTAAGCAGACAGGAACGCGAGAAACATGTTCATCAAGCCGAGTTTTCATGCCAAGGCGGCGTGTGCTTCCCTCGAATACGAGGAGACGCTCGTTCTCTCGAAAATTCGATACGATAACGCGTGCTACAACGAACGAATCTTGTTTGAGCAGTGATTACGCGAGTCACGGGCTCGTACGATCACGGGACAACGGTGCCTTATTGCGCGGGGCTATGGACTCTGTGATTTTTCAAAGCTGCGCCGTTTGTCCTTCATTGGCAAAGATGGTGGATGTTTTTTTATTTGTGACTCTTGTGACGAGGAGAGTTGCTGGTCAGTGGTGATAGGGCTGTATCAAAAAGGCGGGAAACGAGTTTCGATGGGAGGGTGATGTGTTCCACGCGGTTTAGCAGGAAAATGTCGCCTCGCCTCGGAACATTGTTGGTGGCTACGAGCTACGACGCTAGAAATACATATCGACTTGGCAAAATGGCGGGAAACTTAAACAAACTTGGCGTGTATTCCGTGTGGTTCAACGGTCCTTGATAAATCTTATCTCACACACACACACACACACACACGCGCGCGCGCGCGCTCAATTATCATTCGCGTTACTTTACTCATAGGCCATTGCGATCCTCGAAACGATCACGGAATATCAATTCGTATACATATGTGTATTTCAGTGGGTACTCGTCGCACGGTGACTTTGAAATTTTGCTCGCCTCGTGTGTTTACAAATCTATCGGAATTAATAAACGAAATCGGATAGATGAAGCATTTGTTTGTTGCGTTACAGGACCATTCCGCAGAAGAAAAACCTACTCCAGCGAAAAATAAACGAGGAGGCACCAAAAGGCTTTCCACACTGGAGAGGACCACTCAGGAAGGCGAAAGACTCACAAAGGTTTTTCTTTCGTATTCTCTCCCATTCGATTGTTTTCAACGATCACCATATAGAGTTTACTTTTCGGAAATAACTTTGCTTTTCGCTGTTTGCTACAGCACAAAATCCACAAAGTTTTAGCTCTTTGCTTTTGAATATTTTCCTTCATTTAACCTCTTCGGCGGCTCCCGCTCTCGCTGTATACGTGAGCAAAAGAGTATCGAGAGAGTGGGGATACAAGGGAGGGGGTGAAGAGTCGAAGGGGAACGTCTCGAATGCTTTAGTGGGGAGAGAAAGAGTGAGGGAGGGAGGAAATGAGTGAGAGATTGAGAGGGGAGGGGGGGCGTTACATGACCGCCAATTACGAATAACCTATCGTCCTTTTTAGACGGATTGGCACGTTCTTTATTACCACTGTTTTGATTAGACTGTATCTATTATATGTGACTTTTTTTTTTTGTAATTTAGTGTACATTTATAAATATACAGGTTTTTACTATTATAGGATTTAAATGCGTCCGTCGGAGAAGTGGAAGGTAGGAGGCGTACTCGTAGTTCGGCCAGAGGTCTTGCGTTATCTACGCCCGTACCGTCTCCACCCAAAAAAGAGAAGAGGGATACATCGACAAAGAGCACTGGCCGTGGACGCGGGCGTCCTAAACGGCAAGAGAAAAACAACGAGAACAATACGGACGAAGAAGCAGCAAACAACAAGGGCGAAAAGCATTCCGAAGAGGAATCTATGAAAATGGATGTGGACGAGAACAAAGAAGAAACAGAAAAATTGGTAGACAACGAGGAGAAAAGTGGTATAAAACCCGAAAGTAAAGAAATAACTGAAAAGAATCCACAGGAATCCAATTTCAAGGAAGAGAAAATGATAGAGGAATCGGAAAATTTTACGGAAGACACTACTACCAGTACTACTACTACTACTACTGCTACTGCTACTACTACTACTACTTCTACTACTACCACTAGTACTACTGCTAAGAGTACCAGCGTCAGCGAAGAGAAAAAAGAGGAAGACATAAAGGATAGCTCGGATTCGAGTCAAGATGCGACAGACACAGCTCCAGAAGCACCACCTTCGTCTTCTTTGGAGTCTCACAACCCTTCTAACGCTACTACCACCGAGGAAAATAAGGAATAACCTTCTTTCGCCTGTTTACCGACTTCATGTAAGCACATTCTTTTTTTTTTCTCCACCTAGTGTTAAAAACTTTCACGTATACGTACAGGTGGTATACGTACCATTTCAAGCAGATCACGTAGAACCTTGACATCTTCAACAACACGTTTGGATCTAGTAGCTCGAATACCATAGATCTGCGATTAACAGCTGTACAGTGTCGTGTAATTACTTTCTTTTTCAAAACATTAGAAGGATACACGTATAATACAACGCGTATGTGTATGTAAGATAGCTTTTTGTAAATTACCATACGAGACACGTTAAAACGTAGTAGAGACAAAGCTATAGTCAAAGTGTATTATTTCCATAATAGTTGCAATGTTTATAAAGATTTGTCTACATAAAATATTCATTTTTACTGCAGCAGGTACCAGGGCGGCGCACACATTGGGGTTACAAATCCAGTCCCCTCGTCTATTTTAACAAATTGACACCTACTTGCCAATCGTTGCTCTGATCAGCGCACGCGAGCTGTATTTTACTTCTCTTCTTAATTCGAAGATGAAACGCTAAAAAAAAAGTGTGTGCGTGCGTGCGTGCGTGTATGTGAATATGTGTATGTGTGTGTGTGTGTGTGTGTGTGCGTGTGCGTATGTGCGCACGCGCGCGCGCGTGTGTTGCGACACGTATTCTTTGCCAGGCTAAATACATGTTTCATTAACACAACATACATTATATTAAAAATGGTACGATGATCGACGAGCATACCGTAGAATAATTATATATTTTAATCCAGTTTTACTCCAATCGAGTAAAATTACTCGTTGCACTGGTTAGTTGGCGATAGCAAGCGAGGTGTAGAGCATACGTTGTTCATGTACAATGATAATATTATTGTAAAATATATTTAATATGGACTTATATAGAGACAAGTTGTTTTCAAATCAGAGCTGAGATCGGACGTTTACAAATACTGTCTGCTAATTCAGATCTGATATGGAAGTAGCTAAAATTAATTCGTACATAGCAAATTACTGTAATACCTTATCTTATATAAATAATGACTGAATGAAATGGAATATATGAGAATTATGGTGAAACGATTTCTCTTTTTTCATGGAATACAGAAATAAAATTTCTGAGAAACGCGTCTTAGCGTGTGAAATCTATTGTCTCCTTCCTTACGATACGCTATATGTATATGTGTATGGTACTATTAACAGATATAACATTTTCAATTTCTTTATCTTTTTAATTTCTTCTCACACTTTTTTTTTTAACTAACACTTGAACGAAAATCTGTTTCGTTTGTATTTTTCGAGAAAATATTACGGAAGAAAACATGAAAATAAGAATAGAAAAAAGAAAGACGAAGAAGGGATTATTGTAAGATAGACGTGCGTGCATATGTATTTTTCGCTATAGAATTTCGCGACACGTTGATATTCTGTGATCTGTAAATTTATCCATTAAGCATCTATCTCTCTTTTTGTTCATAATGGTCCAATATTAAATATGTTTATATTATTGTGTATTTGAACGGTTGTGAGTGTACAGATAGATTATATAATTCAATGCATTATGGTTAAAGGATTTTCATTTCTCATTGAAACACGGAAATGGAATGATAAATCTGATCATCGAATGCAAAGAACATCGATGAAAAGTGCATGCGTGCGTGCGTGCGTGCGTGATGTGTGTACGTGCGCGCGTGTGTGCAATCAAGAGAAAAAAGCGAGATGTTTCGATCGCGCTCGTTCGTAGTGTCTTATTGTTGTTTCCTTTTGTTTTTTTTTTAATTATTTAATGTATGTATTTGAGCTCGCGCGTGTACGGCTATTTTCTGCTGGATAATCTTCTGACATTTGAATTCTACAATGTATGTGTATTTGGATGGAAGATTTTTAATTTAACCGAGCGTCGTTAGAGAGTAACAATGAATCAGTTTTATAAAGAGAGAACGAGCTTCTGACCACCGAAGGTCAGAACAAGAGAGAAGCTTAAAAGGCATTGGGATTGGTTTTCTTTCTCTCTTTTAAGCAGAATTGCACATTCTTCTGACAACAATATAGACGAGTATATTACTTTGGCGATACGAGTAATGGGAAATACGATGGGATTTGCCGTTCCATGTGTTCTTCTTTTCTTTGTTTTTCTTTTCTTCTTCTTATCGATAACGTTGAAAGAACGTTAAAAGCTTCGACGAGAGATTAAAATCAAATGCGATACGCGTGTACATAGTTAAGGTTAAGCTTCGTGTGTGGCAATTGAACTTATCTCTGGTAGTAGCATGAAGAATGAGAACGTAGCGTGTCTGTGTGAGCACCATCTTACATAAGGTATACATATATATATATATATATATATATATATGTATATGTATATGAAGCATAGCCAGAGAGTGAGAGAGAGAGAGACGTGTTTTCTCCCTATCGAATCAAACAAATGAAGTTTTACGATACATAGTAGTACTATATTACATTCACTAGGAAATCATCCTATCCAATTGTAGGAGAATCAACGTCAAACTTATTTTATCTATACGCATGTATCCAAACAATTATTATTCATTCGTCAATGAGAAAAAAAAAACAAAAAATATGTCTACGATGTTGTTCGGTGTTGGTATTTTTACGATATATTTACAATCCGAGTAACTATATTTTCATTCTTCTTTGTGAAGGTTGAAGCGTGCTTATATTTGGTGGGTACGATAATAATATTCTCTTCGACTCTGCATGTATGAACATTTTTCGAGACATTGCTTTTTGCTTTCTTCTTTCTTTTTTCTTTTCTAGGTACGTGCAATTAATCGATAGACCAACGTAGCTGTTAAACGTGTGAACGTGTATTACCCGTAGACGAGCGTATGTTTGTACATTTTTTTTTCTTTTCGATAAATAAGATCTTCGTACGATTCGTCTCATGTAATGTGCTGTTAGGTATATGTCGTTTTGGTTCGGTTTTTGTATTGTACACGATTGTACTTGCGAAATTTTATCGCAAACTGTGTACGAGGTAAAAGATTACGGTTTTAACGATGCATTCTTTTTCAAGATGCGATGAATTTTATAGGAATTCAAACGAATTTGTATTTCCGCTATAATAGAAGAGGATAATAAAACGATCGAGAATTCGTTTGGATCTCGAAATCGTCTCCGTGTAAGTGAGAGTCGTCCAGTTCAAAACATCGTTAAACAGCGGTTTCTTTATCAGGTATATTTCGTTTCTTTACTTATTACTTGGAAGATGAACAGGAAAGTGTCCGCAACTAATATAACAGGGCCAAATCCTTATCGTCATATAAAGGTGAACCTTTTTTTTTTTTTCATTCCAAAGGTATCTTATCCTTTTTTTCTGTTTTTTAAATCATACGTCGATAAAACATATACATGACTTATTCTTCTCTTTCACAAAAAAACGTTTTATTCGTATTATCGACCGTCAGTATCACGGCGTAACAGTCTATGACATGTAGAGATAACACTCAAGATAACCGGCTCAAAGTTAATTTCAAAGACTGGTGTTGCAAAGAGCGACTTTCATAGAGATTAATCAAATGAGAAATAAATTCAGAAAACAATTTATTTCTGTCACGTAAAAGTTCTTTCGGTAATATAATTACTCAACTTACCAGCGCAGTAAAGTTAAACCTGCATGTGTGTGAAACTAATCTGAGAATTAACCAAATGTGTTGTCGACGACAGTTTATAATTGCCAGAAAGCAGAGGGCGTAAATATTTTGAATTAAATCTAGTAACTGGTATTATTCCTTGGGTACCTTTAAATCGATGCGATTTAAAGAAATTGACCTCTAGCATGGTACGCTTTTCCAGATAAGAACGATACGAAAAGAATTGTACAGAAACCATTTGTATAGCATCACTATTCCTGGCGTCCTCGACGCGTGTTTTTTAAAAATGGTAGGTATCAATATAACAACACAGCGGAATTTCCTAGTCAGACGGTTGTTGGGCAAGCGTGACTCTTCAGGAACTCGGAGTTTATAATACCAGCATCTGCTATTGAAGAAGGAAAGAAAAGAAAACTGAAAAACAATACGGAGCTCCTTAATCAGACCTAAAGCAGATCAACAATGTATTTCCATTTCTCACAAACGAATGATTTTCGTCGGAAATGAAACGAAAGAATGACAGAGACCTAACCTAATGTAATCGCATTTCATTGTCGCATCTGCAGGAAAGAAAGTTTTCGTGCGTCATCAACGACAGTTAATACTTCCGGTAAGCAGAGATTTTCCAAACTAAACCACCCAAATAATTCGTGTCGGATTTTACATAGTATCTTATGGGCAGAACGGCACGAATTAGTTGTGCCGCTCTTACGAAACTCCACTGTATGCATAATACACTACAAGAAAAAATAAAGATTGTGGCAAATACACAGCAAAAATAATGATTGGGAGATCAGCTCTATTGCCGTATCATTTTATGGGTTTTTGCGAAATGATTTTAGAATGCGTAGCAGAAGTCAGAGAGCGCGAACTTCCTGAATTTTTTTTACTACACGATGATAATAATTTTAAGAAAAACGCCGTTGATTCTTATTTCAGAATGTCTAAAGAATAATCACTAATTTTTCAGATCCGAAATAATAAACAGTTTTGCCGTGTCAACCGTTTTAATTTTCTGGTATGCGTGACATCTCACGCTGTGGTGCTGCGGTGCTGCGGGGCCGTTTGCGGAACTTGGTCGAGAACGGGAACAAGATCCCAATATCGTTCGAGCAGTCTTACGCCCTGAATAATACTCCGTAGCTACCTTCTCCCACCCCGCATACAAGCTGCTCCCACCACGGCCTCTCGCGTAGCAGGGACGTTTCGGCCGATCGAAAAGTCTTATGCCTGAGCAAAACCGTGAATTTACGCGAAAGAACAATGGCATACCTACTTGCTGACGTAGGGCCTCTACGTCATCCCGGGACTTCTCGCCACGACGGGTTGTGGAGCTTTTTTACGACCCGTTGTCCCCACTTTGCGGACCCGCGCGATTAAAGGAAGGGGATTGAATCGTTGTCGATTCAACAGCGACCGGCTCGCCCGACGGTGGTGTTGATATTGAAATTCTCATCGCTCCATGCGATATTTACTGTAGCGTCTCGAGAATGAAATTAGAGAACGTCGAGCGCGGAGAATTTCCAACACTTGTAATTAACGCGATTATCTATTATTAAATTAGTTTTGCGAATCGTTCGTTGAATTCTGTTCGGGCACAGAATTATATAAATTTAAATATCGTTTACGTATTTCGACGGGGTTACTTATTGTTTATCTTCACAGTACGTAACGTATAAAAGTTTCATGTGGTACAAGTGAGATGTCTTGCATACATGCTTTATTATTTCGGATCTGAAAAATTAGCGATTATAAACTCAAATATGAAAGAAAACACTGTGGCATTTAGGGCAATTAATTAATAGCAATCACCAGCTCGGGGGGGATTGCCACCACTTTCATGGGTTTCTCCCAAATGATTTCAGAACGTGTTTCTTGAGATTTTTAAAACTTCCCATAGCTTAAATTAAAGCTGGAAGAACGCACTATAAGATAGGGGCACTCAAATATAAATGTAAACTCAGTGACATTTAGGGAAATTAATTAATCGCGACCACTAGCTCAGGGAACCTTGCCACGACTTTTATGGGTTTCTTTGCTTTAATGGGGTTGATAAAACGAAGCCTCCTGGATTTCCCTGAAATGCTAGCCTCGATATTGAGAAACATATTTAAAGAGGAAGCGGAGGCACTTCCAAACTAAACCACCCAAATAATTCGTGCC
>CM052092.1:0-31863 GCA_028453745.1 Agapostemon virescens
TCTGGAACTATCTTCTAATTATTTTTCAAAATATTTAGTTATTTATACTTATCCAGTACATACCATGATATTGCCACCTTCGTGTTTGACTGTTTGTATTAAATGTTTTTTAGCCATAAGCAATAGCAATAAACCAATTAACAACCTCTTTCGTTCGTTTACTTTATTAATGCAAGGCTTTTGTCTTGAAACTTTGCCGTGATAATTATTGTCCCACAGTAATTGTCGATACGATCCAGGATGAAACTGTTTATCAAACATTTCTTCAACCATATTTGCCAATTTGACAATTATATTTTTCTTAAGATAGTTTCGAATTATAGTTTTCTCTTCTCTGTTCACTTTTATTGGCAACAGTTCCTTGATTTCCAAACTTCTTTATTATATACTGCACTGTAAATTTACTTCTGTGGAAAAAGTATTTTTGTACCGTTTTCAATTTTTACGAATACATTACTATTACAGTATATTGTATATTCAGATTTTTAAGGTTCTGCCTACGGCATCGTCAAGCTAAATGTTCACAGTAAACGTGGCAATTTTGTCAAAATGCTGTCATTACGGTCGACCACGGTATTGTCACGATTTAGTTGTGTCACTTTTACGAAACTACGCTGTGTGCATAATACCTGCCAGAAAAAATTAAAATTATGGCAAATAAACAGCAAAAAAAAAAAAATAATTGGAGCACATAGAGATGTTCGTCAACATGTCATACACAAACAGGATGCATCAAAACTGTGAAAGAATCACGCATTTTAAAGTTATTTAACAAAATAGTAAATATTATCTAGAAAAGTGAATGGTGGCGCCATCTAGCGGTGACGACAGAAAACATGAAAATAAAGAAAAATTAATTATGCGAGAACCACTGCACCAATTTCGAATTTCTTGGGCTTAAATTAGTCGGGATAAGAAACCGCATCGAATGTATATTTCAGATTTTTTATATCATGCGCGGTTACGATTTTTGAAAATTATACGATTTATGGGGTATGGAACAGCTTCGCCATCTAGCGGTGGCGCTTCCGAAGTAAACCACTCAAATAATTCGTGCCGGATTTTACATTGCTTCTTATGGGCAATCGTCGGAGAATCAAGGGAAGAACAAAATGTTTGTTTGGCACGAAAATCAATCGTTGGCAGGAGAAAAGAGATCTGGGTTAGGTTACGTCGATAACATGGTTGACTTTGTTACCCTGCTACGACGACATCTCTCGAGTGATGTTTGGAACGGAGAGAAACCTAACTTGGTTACATTGAACCGCGCGCGATGGAAAACCTAACCCCTAAAAACATTCCGATTTTGTTGCAAGTCGTTCGAAATGGCCAAACTTTATTCCTATTACACGTTGTGTCCGCTGATCGATCAACAAAATTTACTAGGCGTCGAACAAGACTCGGAGAGCGGATGTGCCGTCGTGACGTTGGGAAGAAATATTGTTATTCGATACAAGGTAAAACAAGGAGTTGAATGTTTCTTTGTTTGTTTACAAAAGAAAAGAGAAAGAAAGAGAAAAAAAAAAAACCGCTTCGTTCACAGCTACAGGATCCAAAGCAGTTGAACAGTTGGACGAGCAAAGATCGGTTAACCTCTCGAGTCGTGTACGACAAAACAAGCTCTCGTTATGCGGCTATATTTAACGAGAACAAGTTACGTCTTTGGTCGGAGAATGACACGGATTTGAATACGATCAAAGGTTATAAATTTCAATATCCTCTACATACGATCGTTGCTTTCGAAACATCTCCGTCCGTGTTGGTGCGCAAAGACGGAGCCAGCGGACTGTTGCAATGGGCTGTACGGAACAGAAAATCCTGGCCCGATCAGGGAATATTACGTCCGGACGAGAAGATTCTCGACTGTCGGTTGATTCGTACGGCCGACAGAACGGATTTGTGCCTCTTGACCGAAGTCAAAGGCAAGTACGCTTGCGTCGTGGTTAAATTAAACAACCAAACGTACGCTCGAGACACCGATCGACCCAGGCGAATAGAACTCGAGAGAAGATCCGAACGGCTTGTCGGTTATACCGTTCTGCAAGCTAAGAGCAACGCCTGTTTCTTGACGTTATGGTCTCACGGCAGGCTGTACAGCCACTCTTTGATGGAGACGACCAACGACACCGAATCTAGCTCGAGCAGTGCGTTGATCGGTATTCTCGGCAACCTAGATACCAAACATACGGTAGTCATGACACAGTTGAACGAGACGACTATAGCGATTTACGGGGCCGATGCTTCGGAAGAAGGAGCCGTATTGATGATTTACAACGTTCAATTCAAATTGGTTCAAGACGTGCAAAAATTGAAATTGTACACGAAAGATGCGAAATTATGGAAAATCGAAGATAAACTTTTACTAGCCGCCAATAGACATTTAGCGATTGCGCCGTATCATTTGGCACCGCAGAAGATAGCGACATTGCTTGGTTCGTCCCTGCGTTTCAAAACGAGTACCGACGAGAACAACGACCACGACGATATCGTTGTGATACAGGAATCCACGCTGGCTCGATGGAAGCAAAATGAAAATGAAAATACCGATAAACGGCAGCAGTCGACTCGAAGGGAACCACCGATGAAATTTTACAAACAGATATCCTCCTACATAAACGAGGGCTTCAGTGACGCAGCGATTCAAGAAATATTAATTCCGCAGATCATACGATCGAAGGATGTTCCAACGATCCTATGGTGTTTGAATGTTTTCAAAGATTTACCGGAAAAATTACTCGTCGAACTTTTAATCTTTTCCCTTCGCAGTCCCGACGAAACGTTCTTACCGACGCAAAACAGCTCCTCCTCCCATGCTACCGATACGAGAAATACCTTTCTCGGAAAGATATTCAACCTTACTTATTCGGCGGTTTCGTTGTCGTCCTACCTTAAAAGTGGTGGCTTAAACTTTGACGAGATCCTGCGATTGTTGCAATACTTGATACAAAAGTTAGCCGATCGAAATGAAGAATTTTACGACTACGACGACGAAGACGAGGACGGCCTCGTACGAGAACCTACGGACAAACAGTTGTACGAATGGTCTAGCCTTTTGTTGGAATCTCACTATCAACACTACGTATTGTCGCGAGATCCGGAAGTGTCGATGCTTCTCGATCAACTCGACTGTGTTTTGGACGATCACGTGAGTCTTTTCTTTTTTGTTTGTTTCTACAGTATACGATATGCGATCGTTAACGTTTGTTTCTTTGCTTTAGCTATGTTTACTGAAGGACATGGAAAACTTGAGACCTCTCCTAAAAAGGATCGTTAACGGCAAATCGTTGAAATTATTACAGAAAAATCGAAACAAGTTCTACGCGATCGAAGAAATAAAACTTTATTGATGTGTCTAACGCGAACCTAACACCCAACATGTCTTTGGAATAAAGGATGTTTATTTTTCTGTAACACTATTATATATTATTATCACCACTTGCGACGACTCTCTATTTCAGTTGATCGACGTACGGCACGGTGTTCAAGTCACCTAGAGCAGCCATGCTTAAATTTCCTTTCGTTATTTTATTCGCAACCTGTAACAACAACAACAACAACAATAACGACAACGAACGCGTTACTACCGCGTGAAGAAATTTATGCGTAAGAAAGAGAGAAATTTACGTACACGTTCCACGTCGGAAGCGGAAATACTTTCAATCTCGCCGATCAACGATTGTGGTGAACAGACTCGACCCTTCAGCAATGCTTGACATTGTAAGTTCTCCAAGAGAATAGCCGCGTTGTCCACCCCGGATAGAATATCCGTTTTCAATATCGCTTTACCGCAAGCAACGTCGCTCTCGGACATCTTCAAATTTTTCAACCAACTGCAGGCAGCTCTCGTCAAGGCTCCTGCTACATTGGGTGCCGAGCATAGAATGAAACCAAACAGTCCTGAATCGGAGTAAGTGGCATTGAATGTTGACACAGCGAACGGATCCGAGCCAGCGGTGCTCGACAATTGTTTCTGCAAAGAGGTCGAACTGCATCCCCATTTAACTCGAGGACCCGTGCCGCCGGCTCTTTGCAATACGGCGCATGCCAGTGCATCCTTCTCGTTCTGCAAGCTTACACCTTCGACGGCAACGGCTACGTTGGCCACTTCGCTGTCTCTTTCCTTACGGATCTCTCCGCCGCAATACTTGGACGGTACGACGGCCTGATTTTCCGAACCGATTGTCAGATTGTTCCCTAAAGCGACGAGTTCCGATAAACTAACGCCGGTTCCTACCACTGCGCACTTGGGTCCGGTGAACCACGTATTGACAAAGTGCTGTAAACATTCTGATCCGATCTTTCCCAATTGTCGTTTCGGACAATACAGAGAGTTGCCCAATCCCGAACGAAAGGCAACTTTGTGCAACAACTCCGACACCATGGTCGTATCGGATAGAGAGGCCAATTCGTATTGCATCCTAGGCAATTGGTCCGATACTTCCCACGGTTTGAAGACTTGCTTGGTCGCGGCATACTCCAACAGCTTAAGAGCTTCTGATAAATTATTTCTCGAGACTTGCAATGTGTACGCGATACTTTCTCGATCTACGGTAGCGAATAAATTACCGCCCATTTGCTGAAGATCTCTTGTTATGGCAAATCCAGTTGCGCAGGATGTACTTAGTCCTGCCGCTATCCGTAAATGATGCGCTGTACCTTGAGTGTCGTAAGTTTCGTTTCGCGATCCGGTTCTACCGAATAAGAACGCGAATAAAAGAGAGTTAGTTAGAGAAAGCGAGTATATCGCGTAAGATTTTTCTACTTTGAATACCTGAAAGCTATAGACACTTGTGTGATCGGTGAATTATTATCGCAAGCGGCAACTGTAACTTTGTTCTCCAAAACTTGACACTCGACGGCAGCGGAGGCGGAAGGTTGAGAAGCTGCTGCGGCGGCCACATAATGTCTGACCTGTACACCAAATGCGATCTATACACTTTGAAAAATCTGAAAATTTTCTATTTTAAGTCTTAAACAAAATTAGTCTTGTTCTACCGTAATCTCTCTCTCTCTCTCTCTCTCTGTTAACGACAAAGTCTGACATTCAGTTAATACAATACCGAATCCTTTACATAACACACCCATGAGTTTCATCGGTACATTTCTTTCGTCGATTATGAGTGATTCACGTGAAACGTAAATGTACAAATATACATATAATCTTTACCGTAGAGCCGCGTAGCAGTGGCGACCGTACCACAACCGAACAAGCCATTTTCTCGGTCCTCGACGACTTGAAAAGCTTCTTCTTCGTCGAAATAGGACACGAAACAAGCTTTAACGATCTTGCGTTCACAGACTGCAGATGGCGAACCTATCCAACCTACACAGTGCATCCATACACAACACGCGCGCAATGGGCGGTAGTCGCGATTAACGCGCCAATTTCGAAGGATAATTAATAAAACTAAAAGTGTGTATTCTCATTTTCTATCGTATTCTCTATTTATTTCGTTTATAATGTTAATGAAGTTGATACAAATATGTTCGTGCTGTATTTGTACTCGTAAACACATTGTAATGTGAAGTTTTCTTCTTTTTTTTTCTTTTCTTGAATCAATGCATGAATTAACGATGACAAAAGTTGGTTCACTTTATAAGTCGTTCCGACAATTTCTTTTCCACGATAAAGAAACGTTAAGACAGAGTTGCAAGAAAGAAAAATTACTATTCCGGAAATCGAACGGTACGTACACGCATATATCTCGCTTACTTACGAATACGTATCAACATATGTACATACATACATACATACATACATCCGTGCATCTATGTATCTATTACGTATCGTAAATGCTACGCGGCGAACATGTTTAAATAACCGCAAAATAATGAGCGTCGAGTTTCGTTGGCGCACGCATCTCTCTCATTTATGGTACACACTTGTAATGTCTGATCAATTTGGCACAAAAGTTCCACGATTCCGTATAATCTTTGGTTTGAAAAGAAAAGAAAAATGACACACTTAACAAGTAAGTATAATAATACTCGACATTTCGGAAGCCACTCTCGTCTCGCTCGACGCACCACGCTGCGAACATTGCAACTGAGATACAGTCTTATTTTATGTTTTAGCAACCCTGTGTTGCTGACTCGTAGAAAACTCAATGTACATACAATACAATCGCAACGTTCGCATCTACAGAAAAAGTATCGTGAATCAATTTACTCCTTTGCACGTAGAGTACACAATGCGTAGCTCACTTGCAATCTTCGCGATTCGCGTAACCATACATAATAATGTTGATCCTTATACAGGTGCGCGCTATGTGACTAGAATAAAAACGAATGCTTAAAATTTCTTGTCACTATGCATAATAGACATACTTATACCTATAATTAGGCAACTCGCTCAGCTTATTTAGCGAATTCTAGACTGCCTCGATTGATTAAAACGACCATTTGCGATTTTACCTCGGGAAATAAATAAAAGATGCAACTGAAAATTCGTTCGAATCGAGTCGGCACGACAACGACGACGACGACGACGACGACGACGACGACGACATAATCCTGAAACGGGCGACAATAAATATGTGCATCGAACACGCGGGTAAATAGGAAAACATGTAAACATTCTCTGTGTGTGTAGTAAAAGTTTCGCAAATCTCGCATCGATCGCTCCGGAAGAACCTACTGCCCCTTAGAAAAATGTATAATCATCACGATGAATTTTGCACTGTTCAGGAAAAGTCCGTGTTAATACGAATATCCGATTTAAAGGCTTAAATACTCGGAAATAGTACGTAATTTCTTTGATCCGTGAGTCGTACTTTTGCATGTGGAACGAGGAACGCGTTTCTCCTACGATTTTTATCACGTATCTTAAAAAAATAATGTCCATTTGAAAAATAATAAATACACGTGACATCTTGCTATATACTTGTACAACGATCGCGTTCTATCAGTCAACTACTTTGATCGTACAAAATTTTTAAAACATCTTGTTAATTCGACGGTCTACGCAACCGATTTTTTTTCTTTTTTATTTGTTTTTACATTTGTGCGCCTCTCTCTCTCTCTCTCTCTCTCTCTCTCTCTCTCTCTCTCTCTCTCTCTCTCTCTCTCTCTTTAATCCAAACTTGTACTTTCATTCGAAAGGTAAGGAAACTTCGATCAATTTTCATCATTGACACGCGTCTAATATGCCTGAAATTCTATATGTACCGAAAACTAAAAATGTAATCGAACCTATTCTCGATACCGTTGTAGCGATCAGATATTTATTTCTGTTAGTGAAATGGACTAAGTCATTCGATGAAAAGTCCAAGTAATCGGATATGTAAATCACTGAGAACGATGTATAGTGTTGTAACATTGCGAAACTACGGCAAACATTCGTTCCACAAGATTAAAAAATATGTCTGTCTACCTTTGATGAGAGAATACTGAACAAATTATAATATAATAATATCAATCTAACGCAAGACATTTGGAGCGAACCACATTGCAATCGATTATCGATCAGTAATAGCCAGTGGAATGATGGTACGCTGGCCTAGGTGGATGATACGGTGTCGGATTTACAGGATAACCCGGATTGTAACCAGATAAGGGTGACGGTGGTGGTGCGGAAGACAACATTCGACCATCCACCGGGTCAGCTGGAACGTGCTGAGTACCGGAGCCAGTCGATTGAGGACTCGTAATAACGCGAGATCCAGATCCGTGTAAATGATGAGCTCTCGACAAGGCGAGATCGACGGTATGTCTGCCGCCAGGAGTCAGATCTAAACTTATGACCCTCAATATATCGTTATGAGGATACGGTGGTGGTGGAGGTGGTGATGATGGCGGCGGTGATGACGGTGAAGGTTGTGGCGGTGATGACGATGACGTTGTAAGCGGAGGCAGCGATGGGGCCGTGGAAACCGTTGCGGATGTCGATACCGATATGGGTATCGGTAGCGGTAGCGATGCCGATGCCGATGCCGATGCCGATACCGCTACCGATACCGATACCGATGACGATGACGATGACGATGAGGATAACGATGACGATGACGATGCCGATACCGGTGCCAAAGAAGTAATTGGTAGTGGTGGTGGTTGAGGCGACGGTTCAGATTGCGACTGTGATTGAGACAGCGATAAAGAAACAACCACGCCAGTCGACGAAACGGAAGGTGGTGGTGGACCGGCCAACGTTACGGACGCTGCGATAGCCGATTGAGAAGATGACGATAAAGGCGGAGATGAAATCGAGTAGCTTCCGGTTCTGCTGAGATCGACTGTTTGTCTTTCCGTACTTTCATACAAATGAGGATGGTGATAGCGCGCTGTGTTTTGTATTTGTACGTTGAAACCGTGGTGAAATCCTCTCGCAGTCATGTCCAAACCTTGAAGTTCGCCGCCGTTTAAAACAAGAGGCTCGAAACTCGACCTTTCCCGAGGAAAGGTCTCATCGATTGCATCGTACTTGTAGGATGTCGTCAGATCCAGTTCCATCGTTTTCTCTTTAACGGAAAGGCTAAGGTTTTGCGCCACAGAATCACTCTCGCCGCTAGACAAATTATCGGTGGACATCGGATGAAGATGATGGTGGTGGTGATGGTGATGATGATGATGAACATCCGGATATCTTGAATTCGGCGATACCGACGGCGATACTAAATTATCCTGTGGTATATGCATGTAATTGTTCCGGGAAGAAACGCGCGGTATATCTTCGTGATGCGAGTATTGATCGATGTTGTGGGCTCTCGGATTTCCAATGTAATCGATCGTTCGATGGAACTGATAGTCGACGTGCAAATGAGTCGGAGGAGTACTTCTATTGTCCGGTGTAGGCGCAGGAGACGTCAGTTCATCTTGTTGCTGAATATAAGAGTCCAAATGTCTCGGTGATCTTTGAGGTAAGGGAGATTGTAGTTGACTTGAGATCGAATAAAGATTGGTATCGCGATCGTTGTCTTCTAATATTGGACTTGATACGGCACCTATATCCCTTTCAGCAGCGTCAAGGGCAGCTTCGACCAGCAAACTTGCATTCGCACTTTCGGTTCTTCTATAAACGCTGAGCCCCAGCTTGTTGTTTTCCATAACGCTCTGGATTCTTCCTGTTTTCTCGTCAATTTCATTTCTGGCATCCTCGAACTCGTGAACGTTTCCGACAACGACGCCCGACGTCGAGAAACGCGGAATCGTCGTTGCATTTGATGTTACGTTCATGTTTAACGTAGTCGAAGGATTGAATTCGCCTAGCCATTTTTTACTGCCTTTGCTCTGCAGTCTCGAAACACTGTACAGATCTGTCTCTATACGAACATTTTCCATCGTTGATTCTAGAGCCGTTATCATTAATGGCGGTGGCGGTGGCGGTGGCGGTGGCGGTGGTGGTGGTGGTGGTGGTGGTGGTGATGGTGGTGGTGGAGGTAGTTGTTGTTGTTGCTGTGATAGCGGTAGTGGTAGTAATAATGGTAACGGTGGTGGTGGTGGTTGTGGTGGCGGCGGCGACACCGGCGGCGGGCCTTGTGATTGCAACTGCGCCAACGCCAACGGTGACGGTGACGGAGACGATGACGACGACGACGATGGTGGTGGTGGTGGTGGTGGTGGCGATATTAAACCTCGAGAATTACGTTCAGCTTTGTAGTTGCCTGCAGGATTCGTTCCAAACTCAATTATATTCGAGTGCGTGAAATTACTTGACGTCTCAACCTTCAAATTGTTTTCGAACATTCCATTGTCCAACAACGTCAGACTATTGTTGTTGTCCTGCTGAAAACGTTACATTGAAATTATTCGTTTAACATGCGGTGCTACCGTCGATCGATTTCACGATTCTGACAAACCTGAACTTTCCTACTAGGTCGAGGAGTCTTGCCGCGGCCAACGTCTTCCACGAGACCACCGCTGTATGCGTCGAAAGTGTACGCAACGGATCGTTCGATCTTTGGCATCATTTCCTCCGTGAGACCGTGTACTTTTTTGTAATGAAATTGTAAGCACTGTTTCGTAGTAAAAGCAGCTTTGCAACTGTTTTCTTTACATCTGAAAATCGAACGCACGATTACCAACGCTTCGCGCAGCATTCGAAAGTGTTCGCCACGCAAATCTTACTTGAACGGTTTTACGCCGCTGTGCGTTAACATGTGTATCTTCAAGTTACTCTTATTTTGAAACATTTTTCCGCACCTATCGCAAGTCGCGGCACCAACCACGTCCTTGTGATGAACTTCTTTCATATGACGTTGAAGAGCGGCGCGAGACCCCAACAGTTTTAAACAAAGTTTACATTGAAACTCGCGGAGGACCTCGGACATATCTGAACACGCAACGAAATGTTTTTCAGAACAGATCATGAAAAAGAAAAAAAAACACAATTGACACATGTTTTTGTCATAAGCTTACCGCTATGCATACGTTTGATGTGTACTTTGAGCTTTTGCGGTTGACAAAATTTACGTCCACAAAAATCGCACAAAGGCCTCGAACGTTGAGGATTTTGCGCGCATCCGTACGTTCGATGCATCTCAAGATAATTCAATCGTAAGAAGAACTTTTTACAGTACTGACATTGATATGCTCCTCGACCCGCGTGCAGTTCTGCCGCATGTTTCATGATATTGTCTTTACCTAAAACAGCAGCTCCGCATACCTGGAGAAGCATAATCGTAGAGTTTGTTTACGAATCTAACAAGTATAAGTCTGTTTGCATTTGCACCCACCTTACAATGATATTTTCTTATCGTCAAACTATAGTTTGTATCATGGAAGATGCAACAATGCAGACGATAGTATATCGGATGGGTGAAATTTAAATTACAACCTCCGCAATCTAAACACAGAAGAAAAAATAAGCGTTTCATTTAATTCGTATTCAAACGTTTCATCGTTTTCGTCGCAACATTCACCATCGATGCTGATATTGACAAAGATGATACCATACTCGTTTTGTCTACTTTATTTTTCCTTGTCCAAGCCGAAGATTGCGAATCCGCCCAATATGTTAGCTCCATTCCTGATACAATATTCTGAGTAGTAACCAGGTGCAATTCTCCTCGCTTTGTAATTACGGCCACGCTCCTTTCTTCCTTTGTTTCTGCCGGTCTAATGTAACGAATCCAATTACTTTGTAGCGGATTGGTAGTACTAACGTAGCAAGTTTTACCATTGTTATCTATCTAAAGAAAAACAGAAACGAATATATACATATACGTATGCACATCCATTTCAACAGCATGATTAAAAATGTATTTGATATTATCTATTATATTATCTAGTATTACCTCCCAGATATGTCGCATAGAAAAATCGTCAGGGATGTCCATTTCTCTGACTGGCCGTCCTACGAGGGGACCCAGTTTCACGTGCATCGGAACAGAACTTTTCGCATATATTCCGACACCGTGATCCGAATTGGTAATCCTTAATTCGAAACATTCGGGCAACGAATCTCTGGCATACAATGGTCGGTTGTTGTCTACGATCAATCGTTTCTCTTCTGTCTGAGTTTTCATTTTCGTTTTGCAATGGTCCGTCGTGGATGAATCCTCGTCCGATTCGATATTATCCTCTGCCGTTTGCCCGTATCCGTCGGACATTGGATCGACGCATTTCATGGCTTTCGATATTTCTGTGTTTTCTCTGTGCTTTTTTAACCAATCGTCGAGCGATATGGAATCTGAAATCGCGTACTCTGGCGTTGTCAATGGACAAGCATCTTGCAAATGACGAT
This sequence comes from Agapostemon virescens, assembly GCA_028453745.1. Classification (NCBI taxonomy): domain Eukaryota; kingdom Metazoa; phylum Arthropoda; class Insecta; order Hymenoptera; family Halictidae; genus Agapostemon; species Agapostemon virescens. The sequence continues at coordinate 11,681 of CM052092.1, forward strand.
TATTGCATTCCTGACAAAGTTTTATTTTGATAGCTAGTCTCTGTGGCTCGGACATTAAATGTTCTATGTTTTCCTCGCTTGGCGGTTTCGACGTTGCAATCACCGACGGTGCTTCGTTCATGACCAGACGAGCGTCTTTGTCATCTTGCACGATTATTCCATCTTGCGGTGCTTTCCGAACATCGTGATGTTTACGATTTCTATGCTCGCTGGTATGTTTGTGCCTTTTCCTTTTATGCTTATGCACAGAATCCTCTGTGAAATCTTCCGACGAATCCCCCTTGGTATTATCATCTTCTTCCCCGACGGCATCGTATTTCAATCGTTTCCGTCGTTTTTTCAATTTACGAATGTCAGTTACATCTGTTTCATCTGTAAAGTTTATACTCGTCGCGACCATATCAACGACTGCGTCGTCTTGTATTTTCTCGCAGTCACTTGTGCAATCGAAAGCTGAAACAGTTTTGTTTTTTTCTAACTTTCCAAATGGTATGTTTAGCGTGTCTAGAACTCTGTCCACGAATGTTGCCGATTCGCTGTAATCACTTCCAACAGCAGCAGTAGCAGCAGCAGTAGCAGTAGTAGCAGCAGCAGCAGCAGCAGCAGCAGCAGCAGCAGCAGCAGCAGCAGCGGCAGCAACAGACAATATCGTTGAACTATTCGAATTTGACATTTCTTTTTTCCCATTAATGGAAATAATATTGTTTGCTTCGACATCTCCGATGTTGGAATAAAGTATAGTTTTGTTCGTGCTAATGTTACCTACATATTCTATGCTACCTACGTGTTCAGTCTTTGATGCGACAATATCGTCTTCCCTGGTGGAAACGTAAACGCTATTTTCTGCATTCGACGTGACTTTGTGATTCTGTGGTGATCCAGTATTGTCTTCCTTCGCGGAAAGTTCTTTCTCGTTCACCCCCCTCATTGTTTCCTCTGGCAGAGGTTCCGCAGGCTCCACAGGTATAACCATGTCAACTGTTTTCAAATGACGTTTCTTCTTCCGTTTATCTTTCCGATGCTTAACTTTATTCTTGCGGTGTTTGGATCTGGAACTACATCTACCGTGTAATTCTGTCTCTTTCGAAACCAGCTTGACTGGTTCGACGATCGTCGCAGAAGTTTCATGTTCAGCAATGATAATGCCGCTTTGTTTTCTCAAGCTCCGTCGGACAAATTCTCCTGTCGATTCTTCTATCGATAAATCGGTCGAGGCCATTTGCGTTTTGTTTTTCTTGATAGTATCGGTTTCTCTCTCCTCTTCTCCATTCCATTTGCTGCTGTGTCTACCAGGCATTGAAACAACAATTTTTATACAGAGGATGGAATGAAATAAAAAAAAAAAACGCATGGAATTCAAATAATAAGCAAGCGAAGAATCAAACTAATGTGCAAAGAAAATGTATACCCAGATGATCTCCATGCTTCAACATTCTTTTGATCCTCTATCGCTTCCCGAAAGAAAAGAGAAATTGATCGAATTAACGACAGCTGCTGTTGCTAGCTATTTATCATATTTGTCGTTCGAATGAGTAAAAAATTATCGATTGTTTTTATATCCAACGCAAAGTCCGCAAGATGGCGATTCAAATGAGATGCTGACAACTGACATAAAAGAGGGGAAGTCCCGTCAATGAGAAGACAAGAAACGTTCGCAACGCGAACGTAATGTCCATGACAAGTCGAGCAAGTCGTTCGATCATGAATTCACGAGAAAACTAAATCACTGAATAAATAAGTAGTATATGTATAAGTACGATAGACAGGACATGTCAAAGTTGGTGAGATTGTCTGTTTAACACCTACCTAGAACTGGTCTCTGCCAGATCGAGCAAATAAACAGCAACATCTTCATCTGTTAACAGACCCAGGCGCTTTTTAAGAGACAGCCACCGTTTGCCGTTGGTAAGACCGATGCGAACGCTGCGAAAATGTCTCGTTTCCTGTTCCGGCACGACGCCAGAATTATTGGTTCGATGATGAGAACTTCTCGTTAACCCCAACTCTCTCGCATACCTCGTATTTTTCTTCGGCATCACTACATTATAGATCTGCCGGTATTAAAGCGGCGAACTTGAAGACACCATGGAGGTCGCGCACCGGTATTATCCTATCCTAACCACCAGCTAATTCACCACCTAACCACCACCACCCACTCCGCCCGTGTCCGCGCCCGCACCAGTTCCACCCACCCTTGGCACTTGCCACTCACCACCCCGTTGTACCCGTACCCGAACAACCTCGTAATCACTTTCGCAACCACGCGCGTCATCTATTTCCCTTCTTCTGCTTGTTCGTTTCGTTATTCTCCTTTCCTTTTCAATGCCCCACGCACCCCTTTACCTCGATCATCCTCTTTTATCGATCCTGCTGTCTACGCTTCATCGCTAGATATGTAGATATGTATCCACCTACGTGCTGCTTATATGTATATGGATACCCACCTACCTATGTACACATAGAAACGTGTTTCTACTATACATACCGAATTCGTCCGGAAAGTTCGCGCAATGATTAATTTTTTTCTTATATGCTTTTCTTTATTTTTTTTTGTAGAAATACTAATCAAGTTCTTATGTTGGTATGACATTCGCATGTCAGTAGCATGCTATATTTTTGTGATCGTATGTTGTTTCATCTACACTTGTGACGTCACGTTTGTTACTGCAAAAACAAATGTTTAACCTCGTCACGACGGCGCAGTCAAAACGGTTCATGTTCAACGACAATGCACCCGTTCACGTTTCGTGTGTAATCAGTCAATTTTTCTCAAAAAGGAAAAAAATACTGTATTCTCTAACAACAAAGTGTATAATACACCTATTTAGTTCTTGATATGTGTACAAACAAGTACCTAAATATGTCCTCGCATTTCCGCCGCCAATCACGTCCGAAGCCCAACGGGAAGAAGGTGATCCACCGTCCACGAATCACTATTGAGGCGAGGACATCTGTTTCTGTTATTGGCCAAAGAAGAACAGTAAAAGTCAAAGGCTCGTGTTCCTCTATAATGTACCAGATTTGTTTCGCGGATCTACTTAAAAACATCTTGTTGTGCACCTTCCGAGAGCAGAACGAATATTCAGTTTTTCTCATAACAGATCAAACGATAAATCGACTAAATAGATCGATGCTTTCGAATCGAGATTTCTCGTGGGGTATAATCGATCGATGAGAGATGCATCTAACATGTACCATCTCGATAATCGTTGGAGATGGTTTAGTCGACACATAGCATACGCGTAGGTACCTACACACCTAACATACATTTATACGTGTTCGGTTGATAACGAGATAGTACGCTATAAGTTTGTGACGTCACTTGATTCTGACTGTAGCAGTTCCCCCACTATATTCCCTCGATCCGACATCGGTCTCTGGATATCGTTTCATCGCTCTAGTGTCGAGACTGGCATTGCGTTAGTTGTCTGAGGACGAATATTGTCACGAAGACCAAAGATGTCACGAAGAGCGATCAAGGCGATAGACTGGGCAGGTATTGCCGCAAGAGTGAGGGAATCTGAAAAGCCCGAGATGATTGCGTTTAAAGCTGCATCGGATAAAATCTTACGGCGGTTAGTTGAAAATCGTTCAAACCAATTACAGTTACATAATGCCTCTTTGAAATACTATGAATATACGCATGAAATTATATCATCGTAGTAACAATTGTTTAGAAGCACACGTATTTCAACGATTTCATATTATTTCTTATACGAACAAAAAAAGCTGTCATTAGCGTCTTGGATTAAGTAAACATCTTGAAATCAATTGGTTAGAAATCAGATCACATAACCTTGTTTCACACGTTAGGCATGTTACTCTATGTGAAATGTCTGGTAGCCGATACTGATGAAAAGTTTTTCACATAATCATCGGTTAACAGACTATTTCGTGTGTCTTACAGCATGACTGCTAATCCGGAATCACCGCCGAAACTTGATTGGGCTTACTATAGGAAAAATATTCATGTCCCAGGATTGGTGGATAAGTTTCAAAAAGAATTCGAAACAATGTCGATACCATATCCAACCGATAAATATACAGCAGCGATTGAAGCCGAAGAAAAGAATACGGTAAAGAAAATATATATATATATATATACATGATGTTGTGTTGAATAATATTGTATTGTACGTTACAGCAAGTAGAATTGGAGAAGTATAAAACAGAAATTGATGGAACGATTGGAGAGTTGAGAAAAGATATTGCTGCAGTTAAAGCTTTATTACCATTTGAAGACATGACATTGGAAGATTTTGCTCTTGTAGAAGTGGATAGCAAATTGGACCTTGTTAATAATCCTACTCCGTGGCCCCACACTAGTCTTGTAATAGAACCGCAAAAGGATGAGGATGAGGGTCATTAATTACATTTAACATGCTATAGTCCCAATGTAATATCAGTCATTGTTCATTTTCATTCGAACAGTCATTATTATCGATATCATTGTGGATGAATACTGAAGTTAGAACAATTTTCAAAGTGTTCGAATAAAAATGTATCGTCATAAACATATGTATTGTTCTCTCTAGGCACTTAGCTGTTTGTTATTTGTAGCGACTATAATTGATTCCTTTTTAAATAGTTATGTATAGTACAGTATGATGTACATTCTTCCAACTTTATTTCATTTCAAGCCTCTGTAATTGTTATATCCCTATGGAAAAGCAAAGAATTATTGTTTGTTCAGATTCGATTTAAATTAACCGATACACAAGGATACTGCTACCGCAACCTAGTGGTAAATTGTGGAATTATTTGGTACGATACGTAAGAAATAATGGTACTGTCGATACGATTCAAGCATTTCGCATCTGCCTACCGTACGTACTGTCCGGGAATGGCGTTGTACAGAGACACTTGGACGGAGCTTCAAAATTTTTCTACAAGTGACGCCACTGTCGGCTCTGCTCGTACCACCCTTGAACCAAACGAATGATTCTTATCGGAATTTGTATTGCATCTTATGGAAAAAGTGGTAAGAATTAATTTCACTGGTACAATATAGGAAAAGCAATGATATTTGCAACCAACGATTATCACAAGTACAAGTGTTTATGTCGTTGCATTTGAAAATAATGAAAAACGTAAGTTAAACATTACAACACTGTACGTCGAGTAAAATTATTTGATAATCGACCAATTATTTTCATTTCGAGTATAAAAAAATGCTTAAAACATAATTGCACGCAGAAAAAGGTGCGATTACAACTCTACGTGGGTGTATGCTTATATGCCTAGTTTGCACGCAATGTTTTTTATTTCTTTAGAGCATATTATTACTCTCAACGATATCACAAAACACGAATAATTCTAAATCGTAAGAATTTGAGAGTTGCGTACTCGATTCGAACCAATCGGATTTCAGAATCGATCACAATATCTTTCAAAGGATAGCTTGCATTGGTCCAAGAATTGTTGAGATTTGTCGCCTCGCGCTGCATACCTACGCTTGATTTGTTGCGATGTCTACAAGTTCAACGGGTATAATGTAATTACATATTATACATGTAACATAACTATAGATAAAGTTCCTAGTCAGTTTGAGCAGGTAAAAAATGATCGTATTTGTCGTAAATACATAATTGTTTTTGAAGTGTAAATGTGTCGCGCGCGTGTATTTGTGTGTGGGTTTGTATGCATGTGTGCGCGCTCGCGCGCCTATGGTGATATACGAAAGAGGTACCTAAGTAGTGTGAGTTGTCCTCGTTATACGTACGACGATTCGTTAATGCTTGGAAGGCATGTGGTGTGTCTATTAATTGATCTATTTTTCTTTTTTCCGTTTTCCTCTTTTTCTATCTGTTTTTTTTTCATTGAATTAGATAGCTATCGTTCAGTTTTAAAGAACGAATTTAAAAAGTGAGAAGGTAACGAGCAGTGAAAGAGTGAGAGAGTGTGAGTGAGGCGAGAGAGAGAGAGAGAAAGAAAGTTGCTCGCCGACGAAAGAATTGCAGAGAGCACGTCAACGTACAGCTTGCAGGCTAATACTTGCAAACGATGTATGATACGTTTCTTCTTCATGCGGTTGGTTCTTGTACATTTTGAACAGGAGTTTCATTTTAGAACGGGCGTGCATACAATTTTCGAGTACTTGTCGACAATCATTTTCGAACAAAGTCGTACGCGATTAACATTGTAGTGTATTTTGATATGAATCGACTAGGGAACATTTCTAACGTAGATTCCGTTTGCGTTGTCGACACGATTTTGTGCTTTATCTAGATTTTTAAAACGGACAAAATCTACAAGGAGTTTGATGATTTTCGTTAATATTTGAAAGTTTTCCTTGAACGACAATGGAAAATATTTTCAACTTGAAATCGAAGAATGGTCCGCGCGTGTCCGAAAATGTTGCTTCATCGTAAGCGATCCTTTCGAAATTGAAATTGGCGATTTCGAAAATTGTCCTTTCTTTTTTCTCCAACAATCTTGTCGTGGTTTTCTACTGCTTACTATCTATTCTCTTAGTTTGCTTTCCGATCGTTCGGTGTTCTTTTTTTATTTTCTTTTTTTTGCCCCGTGGATACTGCGTTTGCGACAAACACGATCCTAGTCGCCGTCAAGATTCGTTTCAGTTTTCATACCAAGCACTGTCGCTTCGTATAACACGTATGCTTTTACTCTCTTTGTTGGCTTGTTATTCCAGATAATGGTTATCGTACAAGTTTAGAACATTTTGTACATGCAAAGTGTAGGTTATGCAGATCGTCTGCACAGTAATGTAATGAATAGCTGTGGGAACTCTAATATTAGCACAAAGCTACGAGGATCCAAGTGTTCGAAGATACAGGAAGAATCTGGTGGTAATAATCGAGGTACAGAGTTGGATAAAGGAGAAGTGAATGCGCTGAGCGGTTACAATACAAATGATTTTAATGCTCCGCGTGGCCCACTGGTCATTTGTCAGAGGAATTCAAACCATTATTCGTCCGATCATAGCTTCTCCAGATTCAAACCCAGGTGAAATGTTTACTGTAACGGATTTGTAAGGATTCTGCATGTATCTTCTGTATGGTTGATTCATTGGATGATTGTAGAATCAGCGGTGTTCCACGCAATGAGTTTCGAATGGCTCGTGGTGGCAGTTCCGGAGACCGCGCCAGAGGCGCGTTACGGGGTAGAGCTTTTAAGAAGACACCCGTCGAGAGAGACTCGAATTTGGAAACCAATTATTACCCTACAGCTAGACCCAAATTTCAAGAATCGTTGAAGAATCAGGAGAATTCACAGGGAAAGTATTACGATGACAAGAGAATAAACGGTTGGTATTGGAAATACATTGTTGAGTGTAAATGTTTGAATTGACGTTCTAGCTTAGTTCCAACGTGACTGGCTGTTGTTTCTGTTGTGTTGCAGAAGACTCTAGAATTTCTAAACTCTTGAGGAGATTGTGTCGAGAAGAGGATTACGATCACTTTATACTGCTGTGTAAGCAAGCGCAGGATGGTATAATAGCGGCTGAAAATCAGAGATACATACGACGAAATTTGGAAGTGATCTGCGAAAGTCTATTGGATATGTTGCACACAGGGCCTGGACCCGAAGCGAAGCAGCAAATCGCAAAGTGTCTAGGTCGTGTCGGATATGCAGCTGAACAGGATTTCAAACGGTAAAAGAGTAGATCGAGATGTAGAAATGTTTTCGGTTGTTGTTTCCATTAGTCGTTGTTGTTGAACGTTTTATTTCGTATTTCTAGGTATATGGATTGGGCGTTTAGCAAGTATTCGTTGGAGCGGAAGGAGGATATCAAGTACCTCTTGATCAAATCATTTGTCGAAGTGTTCAAGATGGACGCGGAGACGCCAAGATTAAAGGAATTTTCAGTGGTATTTGTCATTTGATTTACATGGCGGTTTCACGATCCCATACCATATCTATTGTGTTTCTATCGTGTTTCTTGTTTTCAGCTGATGATGTCGCAGTTACAGTCAACGTTGGAGAACGTCGATCGATCGGATTTGTTGGTGGCAACGGTAGATGCGATACTGTTGATCGTGGAATCGTATCCTCAAACGTTTTCGAATCACTTTCGCGATACTGTCGACATACTGGTCGGTTGGCACATAGATTCGACTCAGCAGAAGGCGATCGCGAGTTACGCCAGTCGTAGCTTGCAGAGGTTGCGAACCTTTTGGATAGCCGATTTGCAGTTTACGTTGACGTTGTTGGGACAATTTCTAGAGGACATGGAGAGTTACGACGAGGAATTGACTTTACCGGAACCCAGCAGAAATTCACCCGGTGACGAAACATCCCCAACACCACGGGAATGTATCCTTCGTATAACGTCGTTGATTTCCGTGTTCAATACGGTTACAAAAAGCATATCGGAGCATTTGAATCCGAACGTGACACCGAACGTGCAATGGTCTTTTTTGACCGATTGCTTATCGAAAATGCTGAAAACTGTGGTGAAAGCTATCGAATTGAACGACGACAGTGAAATCTTGATCTCGAGTTGCACTCTGACGACCGAGAATGCCGACGAGTTGATGAAACGCGTGAAAGCCGTAGGCGGCACCGTTCAATCGCCACCTCGCAGAAATTTCAATACATCTGAATCAACCGAGGAGAATGTGCTCGAGTTGCTAAGATCGTTGAAACTCGATAAGAATGAAATGAAAAATTTGAAACTGAGCATCGAGAGAGAATCGTGGTCGAAAGAAAAACAGGAACCGTTGTTGAACTTCATACAATGGTTGCAGTCGAAAGAAACAAAAGGAAAGGATAGACTAGATTTGACCGAGGAGAAGGAAGAGTTGATCGTAACTGCGAACGAGTGTGCTTTTTTGCTGTTGGGTCACCTTCAGAGTCGTACAACAAAAAACCACGATTTGCTCTACAAGTTTGTCGATCTGCAACTAAAAAGAATCCACATGTTCTGGGACGACACGATAATATCCATGTTGAACACCATTTCGAAAATAATCAAAGAAGTCTCGGCGAATTTACCATTGGAATTGGTGCACAAGTTGCTCGGGAAGGACTCGGCGTTGCTCAAATTGAGATTCCGCGATTCTATCGCTATACAAAATGCCAGCCTCCGCGTTTACCATAGCCTGCTCAGTTTGAAAAATATTCCATTGCTGCAGGAATCATATCGCTATATATTGTCCGACTTGGAAATCGCATACAGGCTTGTGTTGACCGACATCGAAAGTTTGGTGCCGGACAATCCACTGCTCTACGGGATCAATTATAGGAAGAAAGACGCCGAAATCGTGATTACATTCTTGTTGCGGGCTTTGTCCGACATAGGTAAAGTGATACATGACAATAACGATTGTCGTAGTAGAATACAATCTCGGCTAGGCTTACTTGGTCGAACGTAATCGCGACATGTTCGGACATTTTCAGCGAACGCGAGCAACTCGATTATCGGTATGTGGGCGCTGAAACCAAGCATACTGGAACTATTGGCTGTCAAGTTGAGACCTTACGACAGCAGCTTGTCGATTACCAGTCCGTTCTTGCAATACAGTATATTGTATTTGCTATACGCTCACTGTTCCAGGTAAGGCGGCGCCGCGATACCGATCGTACACGATCGTTGTTGTCATTGTGACCGTCGTGCAATGGTACTCCTCTGTTCCAGATACAATCACTTTGTACCGAGTTCCAGTTTAATAACGGGAACCACCGCTTGCCGACCGATAGACATGTTTCCGGGTGCCTTGGATGTACCAACCACGTCTCCGACCAGCGGCCATCTGTCTGTAATTCTGCATTTGATAGCTAAAAGTTTCAATCAGCATACTCCGGAGCAAACATTGCTGCTGTTGTCGACATGGATGCAAGAAATTTGTTTACAGTCGGAAAATTATATCGGTATATTGAGTAAAACGACCGAGTACGAACGCGTTTTGGAGAGTCTCGTTGCTTGCGGAGCCAATACCGATTCCGACATCTCCATTGCTGTATGCGAACTCTTCGAAACGATGATGAATGCGAAGAATGTAACATGGGGAGAGGACGTTTATTCGTCTATAGTGGACTTGGCGACGTTGCACTTGGCATCCCGCGAGCAGATTCTACGAGACAAGTATGGTTCCTTGATGACGCGCGTGCCTCTAAATATAGTGGTACCAAAGTTGAATACGGAATGCTTACTATCGGAAACAAAGGTGAGTTAAGGATAAAACTAGTGATAAGAATCAGAATAAGGATCGGTCTGTGCGATTGTTCGCAGAAACATCAAGGGATTAAGGATTATTCGATGGAATCGTTGATTCTTGCAAAGAGATTACATATGCGTGGAAATAGTAGCGGAGAAATGCAAGCACAGCATTTCAAGACCTACATGGCTTTTCTGTTGCAAGAACAATGTCTAGACGTGTCCGGGCTAACGGAATTATTTACCCTGTGCTGGCCGATCATGTGAGTACAGCGTAGTAGGTGAAGAATTACCTTTTTAACCGCGATGGTGCGATGCGACGTAATTGTGCTTTTCTCCAGATCCGATGGTGAAACTACGAGAAAAATGTACCGCTTAGGGGTTGCTAATCGTTCCTTTCTATATTTTTGGGCCGGTTTCGAAGCGGCTCAGCATTGCGTGAACAACAAACTTCGCACGTCGCTGGGAAAACCGCAAGAAACGTTTACGTCGATCGAAAGCGCTCTGAAAACGTTGGCTCGCGAAATATCGTACAACGTTGAGACAACGAGAAATAAAAAACAGAGTTTGGACGATTTACTCGGTGAACACAGCCGGGTCCGACTTTTGATCGAGTTTCTCGAACACCTCGAGAGGGTGATTCATAACGCAGCAGAAGGATGCGCAACAGCGTTGCCACCACTTTCCAAGCCAGTTCGAACCTTTTTCCATACGAACAAATCGACTTGCAAAGAATGGTTGAATCGAATTCGTCTGGCATTGTGCGTGGTTTCGCTGCATTCCGGATTGGCTGGCAGTGCTCTGAGAAACAGTGGACGGTTACTGGAGGATCTGAGTAACAGCGACACTACACATGGTATCGAGTTCGAGAGAGCTACCTTATGCACGGCGCAAGCATTGGTCATGCTGGGTGAGGCGGAAGCGTTGCAGGGACTGTATGTTTACACAAAGGAGAAGGAGAGAAAGTTTCAGTGGTTGAAAGCCGCGATGGAAGAGGCTGCTGGTCATTACGAATCTGCTGCCGAGGCATACAAATTGATTATCGAAGAGCAAATGGCTGCCAGGAGAAAGGATTCGGAACACAAGATAGAAGAAGAGAATAGCGATGGTCGGAGAACCTACAAAAGGGAGAGTTGCAAGGGCGACGGCGACAACATAGGTGGTGACGGTGACGACGATGGCAAGGGTGGTAGCGATGACTGTAACGGTGGCGATGTAGATGTCGATGTCGATGCCGATGCCGATGTCGATGCCGATGTCGATGCCGATGCCGATGTCGATGCCGATGTCGATGTCGATGTCAATGTCAATGTCAATGTCAATGTCAATGATAACGATAATCGCGATAGCGGCGGCGGCGGCGGTGACGATGACGACGACGACGACGACGACGACGACGACGACGACGACGACAATGATTGCGATGAAGATGACAATGACGGTGTTGGTGCCGGTGTCGGTGTCGGTGACAATGAAAATGGTAATGACAATGGCGATGTCGATGTCGACAGCGAATGTGAAGATGAAGATGACGATGAAGACGAAGATGAAGATGAAGGTGAAATAGAAGAAGAAGATGAAGACGAAGTAGAAGACGAAGATGATAATGAAGATGAAGATGAAGATATACGTGGAGACGGTGATGACGTTGAAGGTGATGGTAAAGGCGGCGTTGACGGTGATGCTGACGGTGTTGTTGACGGTGACGTTGATTTGGAGGTGGATGTGGACGGTGATGATGGTGACGGTGAGGGGAATGGCGATGGTGAAGGAGACGGAGACGTAGACGGCGGTGGCGATGGTATCGAGAGCTTCGGCGTTAGCGTAATTGGAGGCGCGAATGGAAGTGTAGGTGGAGGCGTGATTGGCGGTGGTGACGAAGAACTTGGCTCTGCCGGGAAAGAAAAGAATGTGAAACCCGAGGGCGATAGTCAACTGCTAGGTTTCTGTATGCACCGATTGTCCAAGTGTTACGAAGCGGTGAGCGATTGGTCTCGGCTGGAAGCATGGAAGCAGCAAGAAGCTCGTCTACTCGCTCGAGAAAAAAGCAGCAACTTTGGAAAGCAATTGCAAGCGCAAGCAGAGATTAGCGATTGTAAACGAGCAAAGTGTTTGAAGATGTTCGAAGAAGGCGAAACGATAGCTCTGGACGATCTGACCAACTGGAACTTGTTGGAGAACGAAACGGAGAAACCGGGCAATTGGAGTTGCGCGAAAACATTGGTCGAATGTAACAACACGCTGACAAACATAGCGCTCCGACTTCGTATAAATGACCATCGGGACTATTTCGAAGAGAAGGTGGAGCGGTGTCGAAGAGTGGCAGCTAAAACGATGGAGGAGGGTCTGCGGAACGTGCTCTCGGACTATTTGAACGAATCGATACTGATTCGGTATTCGGCGAACGCGTTGAAGCAGTTGCTGCGATCCGACCGGAAGGAAAACACGGCGGCGCTTCGCTTGTATAAAACGGAGAAACTGGAACGCATGGACTCGCGTATTCTTACGAGGATTCTCTGGTGGTCGGAGTACTTTGAGAAAACGCGGGAAAGAGAAAAGGAAAGGGATGAGGGGAGCGAGGACGGCGCACGGCGAACCGCGAACCGCAATAGCGAGAATGACCTGCCGAGCGAGGTGGCTGATCTGCGACTGCACATCGTTCGAACCGCCAGAAAGGAGGGAAACTTCGAATTGGCGAAACGAGAACTGGTGAATTACTTGCGCTCCGAGCAAGAGGTTTGTCGTATCGAGGGAAAGAAGAGAAGTTTCGAACGCTTGGATCTCGACTTTGATCGAGTGACCACCGATGCCCTGCGAAACGTGATGCGCGTGAAATGGTCCAAGAACAATATGCGCGCATTCCGCGAATACTCCAAGTTGCTCTACGAGATGGAGTCCGTCGACAATGCATTGAAAGTTTGTAGCGCTACCGCTCTCGGGATATCGCGGGCGATCGTCGATGGAGAACGGGTGGAGTCGGCCGATTTAAGAGAGAACGGGACCAGGCTTCTTCTCACTCTCGGCAAGTGGATTCAGCAGCAAGAAGCTGGGATCGCCGAAAATATTCAGCTGGAGCAGCTGCTCGAATTCGAAGCTCTCCACAACGACGGTTTGATGACGAAACTGTTTGGTTCGACCACAGACTCGATACCGGTTTCGGACATGATAATCGGCAGACTGATGCAACTCGGGGTGAACCAGTGCCCGGATCTGCCAGTCGCGTGGTGCAGCTTCGCCAGTTGGTGCTACAAATGGGGCAGGAAAATCGTCGATAACTCGAACACGGCCCGACTAACCGACTCGGACAAGTCGGCTATACGAGACATGCTCCCGTTCGAGACCGACGAGGCTGATCTGATGGCCATCCTCTCGATACTGAGCCAGAGTAAAACTATACCGGAGGATGAGGGTGACATAACCGACACGATCAACGACATCAACACCTCCGACATGATAGAGAACCAACTACGGAACGTACCCATACTGAGACTGGCCAGCCCCGAACGTCTCGCGATGCTCGTCGATGTCTGGAAGCAAGCGCAGAAAAGAATCTACTCGTACTACGAGCTCTCCGCGAACGCCTATTTCAAGTATTTGCAGCTCGCTGCGAGCAGGGAGACCAACGATTGCGACACGATCACGGCAACGCTTAGGTTGTTGCGACTAGTCGTGAAACACGCCCTCGAATTGCAAAATGTGCTCGAGTCCGGGCTCTCGTCGACTCCCACCGTTCCGTGGAAACAAATAATACCGCAGTTATTTTCGAGGCTCAGTCACCCGGAGGCTTACGTGCGAACTAGAGTCTCGGAGCTTTTGTGCAGAGTCGCCGAAAATTCCCCGCATCTAATCACGTTCCCTGCAGTCGTCGGTGCGGTCTCTGGCCAGAGAAAGACTTGCGACAAGGTGCTGTACGCGAAAACGGAAAACAGTTCAACCCAGAACGATTCGAACTTTATCGAGGAGGAAAGAGGGTCGTTGGAGCGCGTACAGAACCAAGAGGGTGCGGGAGGTTGCCGGTTATCGGAACGAGATCGAGATCAAGATCAAGAGGAGATCGAGAAGGGAAAGGGCATTGTACGGGAAAGGATCGACTCTGTGGTGGATGTCGATGGAGACGCGGACGGAGACATCGATGCGGACGAAGGCGGCGACGAGGAGGAGGAAGAGGAGGAGATCGCAGGAAATCCAGCGTATCAGGATCAAGACGAGCACGAGAAGTTCATGGACTGCTGCTTCTCGCAGTTGGTCGACTGCCTCTCGAATAGAATTCAAGATTCAGTCGAACAGATCAAGATCTTGGTGAGAGAGTTGCGTCGAATCACGTTACTATGGGACGAACTGTGGCTGGCGACCCTCTGCCAACATCATACGGAAATCTCGAAACGATTCGAGCAGTTGGAGATCGAAGTGCAAAAAGTGCAAGACAACGTCTGGTTAAGCACCGATGAGAAAGACCGGTTGATCGCTGAAAAGCATAGGATCATATTGAAACCGGTAGTGTTCATTCTCGAAAATTTATTCGCCATGACTTCCGTCTCGGCCGAGACGCCGCATGAGAAAAGCTTTCAGGAAAAGTTTGGTCCCTCGATCGAAGAAGCGATCGGCAAGTTGACCAATCCTAAAAATCCCGCGAAACCTCAAATCGCTAGTCTCTGTTTGAAGCAATTGGAAAGCAAATTGGCGCAGCGGGTGCATCGACGTGTCGCCTACTCTCTCGCCATGAACGACATCAGCCCAGTATTGGCGAATCTGAGAAACACGCGTATCGCTATGCCAGGAGTGGCCGCGAACGACAACAGAATCATTACTATTCAGTCCGTCGACAACAACGTACAAATATTGCCGACCAAGACCAGGCCGAAGAAGCTCGTTTTCCATGGTTCCGATGGACACGTTTACACCTATTTGTTCAAGGGATTGGAAGATCTTCACTTGGACGAGAGAATCATGCAATTTTTAAGCATATGCAACACGATGATGTCGAAGAAAGGCGATTCGAAACAGGTGTACAGAGCCCGTCATTATTCCGTTATACCTTTGGGCCCGCGATCCGGTCTGATACAATGGGTCGACGGTGTCACCCCGCTATTTGTACTCTACAAGAAATGGCAACAAAGAGAGAACGCTATGACCAACAAGACTGGCAATACTGCGATTTTACGCCCATCTGAACTCTTTTACAACAAGTTGACACCACTGCTGAAAGAGCGAGGAATCGGTCTGGAGAATAGAAAAGAATGGCCAGTTCAAGTTTTGAAACAGGTCTTGGCTGAGTTGATGGCCGAAACTCCAAAGGATTTGTTGGCAAAGTTAGTATATTTCTTTTCTTTTTTTTCCTTTTCTCTTCTCTTCTCTTCTTCTTTTCCCTCCTTTCCTTTCCGTTCCTTTCCTTTCCTTTCCTTTCCTTTCCTTTCCTTTCCTTTCCTTTCCTCTCCTCTCCTCTCCTCTCCTCTCCTCTCCTCTCCTCTCCTCTCCTTTCCTTTCTTTTCCTTTCTTTTCCTTCCCCTTTCCTTCACTTTTCTTTACTCTTCTTTTCTTTTTCTTCTCCCCCTTCTTCCCACTCTTCCCCACCTCTCCTCACGCACATGCTTTATTTCTATTATTTGTTACCCTTGTTTTTACAGAGAGATTTGGTGCAACAGCATCGATGCTGGAAATTGGTGGCAAGCAACAAAAAATTACTCGTACTCGGTGGCCGTAATGTCGATTATCGGTTACATCATTGGTCTAGGCGATCGACACTTGGACAACGTGCTCGTAGACTTGAACACGGGCGAAGTGGTTCATATCGATTACAATGTATGCTTCGAAAAGGGCAAGACGCTACGAGTGCCCGAAAAGGTGCCTTTTAGAATGACTCCAAATATTAAAACGGCGCTAGGCGTTACCGGTGTCGAGGTACGAAGACGATCAACGACGAACAACAATGCACTAGAATATATGTATATATATACATATATGATTACATGGTTGATTGCAGGGTATATTTCGACTAGCTTGCGAGCATACTCTCCGCGTAATGAGACGAGGTCGCGAAACTCTGCTTACTTTGCTCGAGGCATTTGTCTACGATCCGTTGGTGGATTGGCGAGCTGGCGCCGACAATAGTATCGCAAGTTACGGAGCGTGTCAAGCCAGAGCTAGGTGCACCGGCATAGGAAGAAAACAGCTGGAACAAGAGTTGACGCGTGCAATGTTTGCCGTGCGGACGGCAGAAATGCGGGCTGAATGGTTGGCAAACAGGTTCGCTGTTATTCTCGTATAATTTGATCAATAATCTCGTCTAATTTTCATCATCATTTCATCAATCATCGGGGCTATCGGATCAGATCGATTAACCTTTTCGTTTTCAGAGACGAATTGATCAAAGTGTTTCCATCTTTGTGTTACCGTTTGAATTGTTGGATGGACGCGAGCGAAATCACACGCCAGTGTCAAGAATTGCTTCAGGACAGACACCAGCAACTTGCATTGGTCAAGGAAGCGCAGGCTATGGGACGTAATCATCCGTTGTATTCGGTGATAAAACGTTACAACTCTTTCAAGAGAGCACGCGATGCCCACGAAAAGGCGAAAGCCGCGTTGAAAGAGAGAATAGAGGACTGCGAGAAACAGATCAACATGCACAATGTAAGTAGGAACAGGATAGGAGCTTTTACGCGTGTATTGGTCGGTCGATTGGTTGTGGTAACGCTGCGTCGTTGTGAACAGGCGAGCAGAGCAGAGCAGAGCAGAAAAATAATAAATAAATGCGATCGAATCGTTGTTGTTTCAGCTGGCGCTTTCAGCGATAAGAGGCGCTCAATTGGGACAATGGTTGACGGAATTGGGAACGTCGACGAGTTCGGAAGAGCACGTCGTATTCGATTTGGTGAAGGAGTTTCTACAGAATGCTGGTCAAAGCCAAATGATCGTTCAGTGCGAACAATCGGAGAACGAGTTGACTCAGTTGGCGACGCAACAGTCGATATTGATAAGGAGCTGTCTGGATCTTTTGAGCCAGTACTCGGCCATCTGTAACTTGTATCCGCTGAGTATCATGTCGCAACATCGTACGGTACTGTATCACGGGTGGGCCAACAAGCTGTTGAACACGGGAAACGTGGACGGTTGCCGCGAAGTAATGGCCCAGTTTGAAAGTACCTTGGATCCGTTAAAGAGCACAAACAGCCAACACGTGCAACAGATACTAACGTTCTCTTATCAAATGCAAGGGGTTCTGAACGAGGCGAACGAGAAATGGAAAAAAGCGTACGAGAGAATGGTTTCGGAAGGGTTGCCGGAATCGGTCGGCAGAATAGAGAAAGCATACGCGGAGTCGAGGGGGCAGATACAGGGATTCTTTAGGCGGGAGAAGGGAGCGGAACGGGCGCTCGAATGTGTCAACATAACCGCCCTGTGCGCCCTGAACAAGAGGTACTTGATGATGGAGATGGCCGCAAAGTGTGCCGGCGATTGCCTTGTCGATCTCACGTCCAGAGAAGGAGACTGGTTTCTGGACGAGATGCGGTTGATGTCGTCGTTGATCTCCGAATTGGTCACTTTGATACCCGAGTGTCACAAGGCGAACAACGATCCCAGGATATCATTGGTGTTGAAGTGTTTGAGGGGATCCGATTATATTTACAAAGGACTGCAAGAGCTCAATTACAATTTCCACACCATCATTCTTCCGGAAGCGATGAAAACGATCATCACCGAGGAACCGACCGTGATCAGGATGATCGGCGAGTTAACCGAGATCATCGTGGCGCCCGGAATACCGCTCGTAGAGATCCTCGGACAGCTCGAGATGCATCTGCGGTTCACAGTTATGGAGATGGACAGTCCACACGCGATGATGCAGACCGTCGTCAACAACATGAGGCTGCGATTCGAGGCGTTGCTGTCTCGAACGGCCGAGATCCAGGAACCGAATCAAGACGAGACCTTAACGCCTGGTCAAATGTTGTTGATGGGCTTCAACGGTCTGTTCGAGAAACTCCAAATGGAGGGGAACGCGTTGATCGGTACTCTGAGCACGCTCGACATTCCTGCGGCTTGGAGGAAAATAGATCAGATCCGGGAGGCGAAAGAAATGTCTGCACCGATATTCAATAAGGCCGCGTGCCAGGTCCTCGAGGATATATTCCTAGTGAAACGACTGCACACCATTCAAGAGTTCTTCATGATGTGCCGGGACATCGCGACCGCATTCAAGGGTGGTCTGGCGAACCTCTACGACGACGAACGGCTAAACAAACCTATTCGAATATTCACGGCGGACTACGTGTCGAGGCAATTGCTCGGCGTCACTTCTCAAACGTTGGCGATCGCGCTCTGTCTTCTACTGCAAAGAATGGGGCTGAGCGTCACCACCGAGATCGAGCAACGCGACATCGGAGCCGAGAGCAAAGTTTCCTTGGAGGAGCTCTGCAGGAAGGTTGTCGATCTGTGCTTGAAGCGGGGCTCATTCTCGGGTTCCGTTCTTGCGCAAGCCAGCGCGCTCAGCAGCACTCTCGAGAGCGCTTGGCGCCGAAAACAGACCGCTCGATTGACACAACAATGCGTCGAGGTGGCCAGAGCCAGTATGCAACGGCTACAACTCCAGTTGACCGCTCATCATTGGCTGCACGAGGACAGCTTGCTCCTCCGACCGAATTTAAATCTGAATCTAATGAATCCCCTGAGTAAGTAACGATGTGTTGTGTCCGCTCGAACACTTTCGAGCCTTTTTTCGTTCGCTTTTGTTTCGTAACCCCGCTATCATCCCGTTGATAGATAACTACCAATTAACTTGCATTCCATTTCATTTCATTTCATTTCATTTCAGATCGTTCGGCGTTCATGCTGGAATTACGCAAAACCGCTGCCGGTCTCTCTGGTCTGCAATCTCGCATGTGCGAAGCACGGGACCAACAGCAAAATCTCGTGTCGAGCGCGGTTCAACGTTTGAAATGGGCAGCCGGGGCGAATCCGGCTCTCGGCGAAGTGATGTCGGCGTTCGACAACGCTGTGCTCTCCTCGTGCGAGAAGCTTACTCGGCAACACAATCTCGCGACCAACGTCGTCAATGCTTGCAACTCTATATTGCACTACGAGGCGTTAAGAACCCGAACATCCGAGAGTGTCACGCACGATGCTAATTTCATCAAACTGGTCAAACATTGGGAGGAGAGTTGTATTCTGACCATGAGTTTAACCATAACCGTCACCGCGATCGAAGAGGGCCTGGTCGAGTTGCTACCGATGGAGAACACCGTTGACATCAATTGGCTGAAACAGGCCGAGAGATTTATATCTGAGGCGATTCTCGACGTGCAGAAGAAACTACAAGAAAAACAAGAATGCTTGCTCGCTGCTCAAGAACGCTTACGGGAACAGATTTCAAATCTGCAGAATGTCTTAACTGAACACCACAGGTTGATGTCCGACATTCGAATTTTATTGCGAACCATGGCTAAGCAAGAGAATATTACCGGTCTTCAGGAGTTTCTTTGTTCGTATCGATCGTTTACCGAAAGCGTATCGGCGATCGTGAAAGAGCTCGAGTCCGATTGCCTGGACGCGAACAGAGGCAGAACGATCAAACAACAGTTGGAAAGTATGACGGCTGTGGTGCCGAGTTTGTACAACGAGTTGCTGGACTTTGCAAACGAGAAAAAACTGAATACCGGCGGCCAATTGCTCGACAAGCACATGGACGACAGATCCAAGAAAGGGAATTTTGATAAGGAGAGAGCTCGAGAGAGGGGGAAAATCGCTAAAAACATGGTCGCGGTCAAGGCAAACAGAAAGAAAAAGTTACTTAGGCAGGAAGAAGTGTGTCACAGCCCGAAGAAAGAAATTCAGTTGACCAGAGATCCCACCACAGGGAAAGGTAAGCCTTTAATCGTCCGTCGTCCGTCGTCCATCCAAGTAAACAGCCCATACTGTGTTTTCACTATATTATCGTGTAGTATTTGCCATTATTACTATTGTTACTGTTATTATTCTGGTTGCGTCGTCGTCGTCATCGTTGTTGTCGTTGCTGTTATTGTTGTTGTTGTTGTTGTTGTTGTTGATGCTGTTGTTATTGTTAATT
>CM052092.1:31873-81586 GCA_028453745.1 Agapostemon virescens
TACTACTACTACTACTACTACTACTACTACTACTACTACTACTACTACTACGATGTTTTCATCAATATATATTCATTTTCTTCCACGCAGCTGTCCAAGAACGGAATGCATACGCGTTGAACGTTTGGCGTCGTGTTCGAATGAAGCTGGAAGGCCGCGATCCACATCCGTCCCGCAAGTACACCACAGCCGAGCAAGTAGAGTACGTGATACGCGAAGCTCATAGCACGGACAATTTAGCCCTTTTATACGAGGGTTGGACACCGTGGGTTTGAACGAAAGGTGGTTGACGCGTTTGCGTCGATGGTTCAATGTTCGTTACACACGGTACCAGAGTTTGTACCGTTCTGCGCTCTACGCTCGATGGAGCTAGCTCTCTGTCCGATCAGGTGTGAAGTACCTTCATCGTCATCTGGAGGAGAAAGTTCATTACGCCCGCGAGAATGCCGTTCGAGAGTTCGGTAACGCGCGTCCACCTACAAAAGGAATATTCTGCGCGACGTACGATACACGTGATACGCGATCCACGATCCACGATCCACGATCCGCGCGATCCAACCGGTTTGATCTGGCACCGGTTCTATGATTACCTCAAATCACTCAAATTATTATTCAAATTATCCAAAAGTACCGAGCCCCTCGTGTATTCTATCCAACTCTGTCCTACATTTTGATTTCTATCTACACCTCGATCCGGTCTTATCCCGATTGTCTACCGATTGTCATCCACCCTATTATTTGCCCCAACTATCAGTTCGATCAGTTTTCGCGAAAAGACCAGACAGCCGTGCGCGATATCGTCTCTGAAAGAAAGCTAGTGGAACACGGTAACAGTTTCAACACTGTCGTTTTCTGCTACAAATTGTTGCATTGCAAATGGAAATTTCATTTATTGTATCCATGTTGATCTTAAATTTGGGAAAAGCATAGAATCTGTTGCTCAAATTTTCAAATGAAACGGGACAACGACTGTAAGTTCGGTCGACGATGCAGAGAAACTCGATGACGATTAATGCGTCAATGACGACGACGCTCGAGACTTTGAAGAGAATATCTGTGACGGTGTTGTCTACCATGAACGTGATCCGTTCGAAGAAACGACCCTTCTCTGAACTGAAATTTATTTCATTTTACAATTTCATTTTACAATTTCTCCATGAAATCTCTTTCGTGTGTCGCCCGTTGACCAATCGCTCGTTCTCTTTTACAAAAGACGAATATACAAACTGTTGTTAACGCTTGCTCAGCGATCATGGTTTAAAGTCAACATACAAATTTTTAGCAAGATTATTGCCGACGCTGTTAAATAGTCTTGCTTTCTTACAATGACTGAAACAATTTGAGAACATGAAAAAGAAGTCCGGTGGTATTCGTACGATTCGACGGTATTGTCCGTCGATCATGTCCGCGATAACAAACTATAATTTTTCTTCAAATTTGTAGATATTAGAAACACCACGCTTTCTTCATTTGATTCCGTTCGATATGAGAGATACACAGGATACGGCGCGGCGTTTTGTCGTCATCGTCGTTATCGTCGTTATCGCCAATATCGCCAATATCGCCAATATCGCCAATATCGCCAATATCGCCGTATATACTAGGAACATTCAGAAAATTAGGAAACGATTTAATTTCATTAGTAGCTATGGTTTACTTGATATTCCAAATGGATCAAGTGTATCGTAACATCGGTATAAAACGTTTCGGTATACGTAAATACATGTCAACCTACAAATATCAAATCAAATCATATTTTCTTTTACGATTGCAGTTAAACAGATAACATATGGTACGAATTTCATTTCAAATAGCAAATAACATTTCTTTTTTTTTTTTTTTCTTTTTCTTTTTCTTTCTTGAAAGATTTCGTTGCCGATGTATTTGTTCCACTGGACACATGTTCGTGGAAATTGTCAGAAAATCCGTGAAGCATACACATCAAAACCTCATCCTCCATACTTGTAATTATTGTTACTGCAGCGGTATTGTATCGTACAACCATACAGGAAAGGAACATTGAAATAATCGATCGTGGATCCATGACTGCTTCCGAGAAAAAAAAATCTTTGGGAGAGAGAGAATGAGAGTGAAAAGTAAACGATAATACTGTTGCAGGCATTCGAACAAAACAATTCTATTTTGTCTCTCGCTAAAGATACACGATACCACCGAACAAAACGAACATTTTAGTCATTCTTCATTTCGCTTTTCTCTCCCATTTTTTGTTTCATTAACTCTTTTCGTTGCAAGGAACAGGAGCAGAGATAAGGTCGCACTTTGTAACCAATAAAGTTTATGATATATACGAAAAATAACGTGAAGTGTATATTTCCTTCAACTGAATTACATTTTCTGAAATCTCCGATATTTACCATTTCCTTTTCTCTTTCCCCTAATATCGTTTCATCGTAATACTATGCGTCACGCTAGTACCGGATTAAAAAGTTTCACTTTCCCCGATTCTACCCTTTCGTTACGATTGGCTATAAAAAGAAAGATCTAACTATCGTTGAACGTGAATTTTCTTTAATAAATTACACTGTAATTCAACTGTATATTATTGTACAATATTGTAAATTTGAATCGATATATTACAACTTCGTATCACATTGTTACTTATTCAGCTGATAGCCGATGCGCGGGCTTCGAAAGAAAAATGTTGTACTGTATTCTTGGCAATTTTTCACTTACATGCGACTACGGATTTCTGCTGCTTGGCAAATTATGTCAAACTATAAATCCGATCTCTCGTGTTTCGAACGAAATCGAACGAGAATTAACGTTCTTACAGTAACAGAAGTATGAATTATCTGGTTGAAATAATTTGTACACAACAATATTTACTCGATCCGATCGCTGCAAGCAACTTCAAGTATTTTCTTTCATAAGTTGATCGATCTGTGTTTTGTAGACGTCTTTCACATCTTGAAGATCTAAACGCAACTCTTCGTTTTCTTCCATCTTTTCACCGCACATTTGCAACAATGCGTCGTATCTTGTTTGTATGTCTTGCAAGTTTTCATTTAAAACAGTAACATGTGAAACCTTGTTGTTCAGTTCTTCAATTTTTAAGGTCAACGTAGACAGTTCCGAATTGAGCGCATCTCTCTCTACATTTCGACGCGATAATTCCCACTGAAGTTGTTGTATCTCACCTATGGAAACAAAGTCGAATTCTCGCAATTTAATATAATAAGAACGACAACGATATAGCTGCTGTGGATATTTAATAACCTACCATCCTTTTGTTTCAACTGCGCTTGCAAGTTTTCAAATATAGATGTATTACTCGATCCAGCTCTCAGATAGTCGTATACCGTTGTGCACCTTTTATTGTTCTCATCAACAGTATCAGAATCGCACAACTAAAAAAAATATCGGTTAATTTGACGGAATGCAATGTACAGTTGACAATTTACAACTTACAATTTACAATCTTCAATTTACAATTTACACTTTACAATTTACAATTTATAATTTCGAGTTTGCAGTCTTTGTATTACCGGCCAAATTAGATCCATCGTATTCGGAGAGGCTTGTAGATTCGCAGTTTCGGTGGTAGGATTCTGAGTGTTCTGAGACTCGTAACGGTCAATGTTTTGCTTTTGCTCGGAAACTGTGTGATTCTTCCTTTTTTCGATGTCCGTGGCTGCTTTTTCAACAGCCAATTTGTTTTCCAACGCCACTATCTCTCTATTGAGTTCCATTATTTGTGAGGAATGGGACTGCTCCAGAATTTCTATTGTCCGTCGATGTCTGAAAATATAAAATTAATTTACGGGAAAAAACAGCTACACTAGGAAATTCATCTTAATTGTTGTAATTCGACAACGAAAGACGTTGTCTTTAAAATTTTTCTACCGAACAGTTTCTTCCGTTAGTCTCTCTTTCTCCATTGTTAATTCGTCATATGATTCTTGTAATCGCGACAACTCGACCTCTTTGGCAGAGACTTTTGATTCCAATTGGGATAATTTTGAGTTTAAATTGACAGATTCTTCTTTCAAGTAGCGATTCGTCTCCATCAAATGTTCCACTTTTGCCTGCAGCTCAAGATTCTTTTCCGAAAATGCTTTCTCTTGCTTCATGAAATTATTGCATTTTTGCGACAAATTTGTGTGAAGTTGTTCCAACTGTCTGACCAAAGGTTTCGTAGCCATAGATACCGATTCTGAAAGTTCTTCGCTTCTGGCTTCGGCTGCTTCCAAACGCTTCAATAGTTCGTTGTTTTCATGCTTAAAAAACTCTTCTTTTCTAAACGAGGAGCAGGAAAAAGAGAATACATTATATACAACCTACATACTACAATGCATAACTTGCTGAATCTGAAATCGTTATCGTTTTTTACGTTTATTACAGGTAGATATTTACTTGGCGTGCATTTCTTTCGATTCCCGTAATTTTAATTTCAATTCTTCAACTTGCGCGAGGAGCTGACACGATTCTCCAGCATTATTCGTAGCATCTTTCAGTTCTGTTTCCATCGCCAGTAACAGTTTCTTCGTTTCAATTAGATCCCTACGATATAGCAGGAAACGATTAATCTAGTAGAGATTCAGATAGAAAGAATATCAAAGTACATAAATTCTAGTACTAACATTTTCGTCGCATCCAAACTCGTCTTGTAAGCGTCCATTTTGTGCAGAGCGGTATCCAATTTTTCTTGCAGAACTAAGATTTCTTTTTCCTGTTTCTTCGTTTTCGCTGTCAGCGTATGAACAGCCTCTATCTGAGTTCTTTCGACTTCCTCTTTCGCGTGCAACGATTTCTTCAAACGTTCCACCTCCAATGTTTGTTCATCTATCAGCTGCCTATGGATATTCAAATTTGAAACACAATTACTATTCCCTTTCTCTCACTCACTCACACTCGCACTCGCGCGCACACGCACACGTGCTCATTACACACGTACTTTTGACTCTTCATCAAAGCGTCGCTCTCCTTCTCCTTAATTCGCAATTTCTTAATAATATTACTATGTTGAAGCTGTTGTTTGCTCAATTTATCTCCTTCGTCCCTAAGCTCTTTAATGATCTCATCCTTCTCGGCACTTAACGAGTACATTTCTTGAGACGACAAACGCGTAGCTGCTTCCATTTTCAATTGTTCCAAATTTTTCCGTAACGAGTCTCGTTCTCGTATAGCTTGTTGAAACTTTCGTTCAAGCGCAGACAACCGTTGAGTGTATTCGTCGGCCATTTGATTTAAGTTCTGGCTTTGTTCCGCGTATTTCTCAAAGTTGTCTAGCTGTCTGTAAAATCGTGATCGATAAGTTTATCGGTAAACGAGAAACAAATCCAAAGTCTACAAAAAAAAAAGATGAAAAGTACAATCGAATGAGAAACATTAAAATACTTGTAAAAATATACTTTTTCAAATTGCTGTTCTGTTCATGCAGTTCCATGTTCATCCTGCTGACGTCGATGAGCTTCGATTCTCTGGCTTCTAATATTTCGGTCATCTCTTGTATGCGTTTCAATAACGTTTCTATCTCAAGATTAGTTTCATCCGATCCCACGCTAATTTCGCTCAATTCCCTGGAATGTCCCCTGGATTTTAAGGTCTTGGTCAAGAGATCGCTGCCCTTTGCCGATTGAGATCTCGTCAAACTCTGACGCGACTGCGTCGAACTCGAATCACCGTTTGGACTTTTTAAAACGAACAAATTTTTCTTTGTATGAAATTTGAAAATAGTAATCGTAATAATAAGTTGTTGTAATTGCTACTATTGTTGCCATCTGTGCATATAAGGTATCATGTTTATGCCTGTGCTTATACTTATACCTGGATATGATTTCAATATCACTGGAAGTTGTGGTTTCTAATTCATCGCCGCTAGTGTGACCGCTGGTTTGATCCGAACCAATTTTAACCAAATCGGACCGACTGAAACAAATGAACCTTAATTAATCTTTCGCTAGGCTTTTGTTTTTCTTTTTTCTTTTCTTTTATCGACATCGATAACTCTCGAGATACCTCTCCGAGGAAATGGGCGAGTTTTCCCGAGGCACATCCGTGCTTTGTCCTTCCATCTCTACGATTTCGCCAACCTTTTCGATCATGGCATCCGCTAACATTGTTTTCACGTAAGAGCTACCCGTTAGAGGTGGCTGTGTCATCGTCTGTTCCGTTTTATGAATTAATGTCGCGTTGTCCTCCGAATTGCTTTCAATCAAAGTTCCTTCACAACTCGAGTCCGTTGACATTAAATGATGGTCCACGATGTCGATCTTTTCGGACTTGAACGGATACGAGAGCGCAACTTCTTCGCTGATGGAGTAACATTCAGATTCTTCTTGCCCTGACGCCAGCAACGGTGCCGGTGTTAATGTCGGCGTCGGTGTCGGCGTCGGCGTCGGCGTGAGCGTCAGCGTTGGCTCCGGCTCCAGATCCGGTTCTGGCTTCGACTCAAGCTCTGACTCTGTTTCTGATTCTGCCTCCGACTGCGGCTTTGAAGATTTCGGCTCCAACTCTGGCTCCGGCTCCGGTTCCAGCTTCGGCTCCAGCTTCGGCTCCAACTTCGGCTCCAGCTCCGGCTCTGTCACCAGGTCCGTTTCTGGCTCTGGTTCCAATTCTACTGGTTCAATAGTCGCGTTCATTAGCAAATCAATGCTTCTTTTATCGGTTTCTGGTCTTTTGCTGGTCAAAACTCCATCGATGTTCGTGTACGTTTGCTCCGTTGATTTACGAATAGGTTGAGTGGTGATCGCTTCGATCGGTAAATGCAGATTGGGCTTCTCCTTGACAGTGTCTACACTCGGACACGGATATGTTTCCGTGCAAGACGACTTCGTTGAGACTTGTTTACTGCTTAGAGGAATCTCTAATTTTATTTTGCTTTGATCAGTTCGTTGTTGTTGCACCAGAGGTTCGAATACGGTTGTGACAGTAGTCTCCGAGGCAGATGTATAGGAATCCTCGGCTAAACTCGATTCGTCCGGTTCATCCGAATAACCGGTTGCTTCTACGTTTTCCAGTGGAAATGTTCTCAAGTTTTGTCCAATCAACGACGATAAAAATTTTCCTCCGAGCGTATGTGTGCCAAGCTCTCCATGGCTTTGGATAGGACAGGTACTGGTCGATGCCGATAGCGACGGTGACGACGTACTTGCCATACTCGTGCATAAATCATTGCGGGGAGTCTTGGCTTCTTCCATTGAAGATTCGTATGGGGAAACGTCGGATGATGACTGGTACCCTTGACCGACATCTTTGATTGGAATCCGTTCGATGTCATCGTTTTCCCAACAAGGTGTCACCGAGTCGTCTCTGTCTAATGCCGAATAGGTCTCGGAATGCAGCGGATCTAGCGGCGACAGATATGCACTACTATCGCTCTTCCAATCTCCTAAAATTTCCACGGAACTCGGTGACGTAACTAAACTGTCCGGCAATATTTCTACAGATTCGGAATTCAGCTTGGTACTGTTGACACCCTCGGCAGATGGGCTTGCCGCGTTACCAATGGAATTACTGTCCAATTCCGGAGTATTGGTGCAATCCGTATTTGATCGAGAATCCAGAATTTCAACGCTTTCCGAGCTCCTTTTATCATTTTCCAATGAAACTAGCAATGTTTTTTCTGCCTCTTCGTCTCGACTCTTTAATATCTGTTGGCACACATTTTTCTGATCGCTGTCCATATCAGTGGTTTCAAAGTACCCAACACCATTGTCCTCTTTCGATAAACATCCTATAGAATCCGATTCCTCCATACTCCTTCCTGCGGCTCGTTCCTCTGTTAAATCTTCCATACCGAATATCACGTCTTTTGCTTCATTAGTGCTTGCTACTTCTGAAGCATCGAAGTTTGGACCCAACATATCTTTCTTCTCCACGTTCTTGGACCAATTTCGATGTTGACTCGTACAACCCTCGGAATAAGATACAGACGACATAAGTTTGGTGCTTTGTCTGTTCGTGGTAGATGCGTTTTGCAAAGACTTGGATTGAGTAATTCGTCTCTGATCGTTTTCACCTTCCTTATACTTTGAAGATTCAAAAAATGATCCAGTAAAACTACCCCATATACTGTTGCTCGTTTCTTGTTTGGTTTCATCATTTTTTTCACTTGGTCCAACATCCTCGTCGCTCTTTAATCCCCACGACATAAAAAAGTCTGACTCATCTTGAGCATGACGTTTCAAGACCAACTTTTGTTCGGTTTCCTCTTCTTCTTCCTTGATATCTAATGCTTTATCGATTGTTTTTTGAGCTTCTTTCAGAGCAGATTTAGCCAAATTGGCAAATCCTGTAGCATCAAACCAGCTCATTCTTTGCAGTGTCTAACACTAGATGAGAGAACAAATTTGCTAGTGTAACAAACGATTAGATTAACACTTGGTTAAATTATGTAACGAAAAATCGGATAATTTCTTGGAAGGAGTAACTTACGTTGCATATTAAGGATAGTTCAGGTTTACCTAAACATGCATTTATATAAGACCACAATGACCCGACACGTGAAGGTTAGAGTAACGAACCTAGGATGTCGACGTCTGCTTTCCATAAAACTTTACATTGCTTGACAGAATCTCCCAAGGATTATCGATCTTTTCAAAAACCTGTCTGTTGAAAAGTTGAAAAGCTGAAAAGAAAAGGTTAAACGAACAATACAGTGAAGATGACATTCGTCGCGTTGGTGTGGTAGACTGTATAAGATTATGGTAAGACAGCTGAAAAACGATATGTTCTTCAAAATGTCTATATAGCATGTTATACGTCCTAGTATATAATGTACATACACGATTGTTGTACTCGATCGTTAAACAGAAATAATACCATTTTCATAGGTGCACCATATTTTCAGCTGATGAATACGGTTTCGACGTAAACAAGAAAAACATAAAGGTATAGGTGTTGCGCGTATACGTGTCAAGCTTACGTATCCACATTCTGCATGTGTATACTACTATGTTGTATTATATATGCCGTATCACATTTTGTGTGTGCGCCCGCGCCTCTCTGTGTGTGTGTGTGTGTGTGTGTGTGTGTGTGTGTGTATGTATGTGTGCGCGCGCATACGTTCGTGAGGGCGTGAATATGTGTAGATGCATGGATATGCGTATACTTCTACGCTACATCTACGTCTACTACGTCTATATCTCTACATCTACATCTACGTCTACGGTCTATCTACAATATCTACGTCTGCTACGTTTACGGTCATCGAAAGACGCAATATTATGTTTGTAATATTCAATGCGTTAAGACTTTTTCTTTATTCTTGAATCGAAAAGCTAGAAGATGATGACACGTACGATGAAACGGATAATTACATTCTATATTTAAACTGATTCTCAGTAATTCGTTCGCCGATTCGTGTTACATTAGAATGCCTCGACCAACTTGTCACAGACACACTATATACGTAGACAGAATACATCGTATATTACGTAAACATTGACTTTGCAAAACGAATTACAAAAGCAGTAATGTCGTTATCGAATCAATGTAATCGACAAGCAGACAATATTAAATGTTTCGAATATGTAAGAAAGTAAAGGAAAACCGCGTGATTCGATCGAACACTCCACAAAATTGTAACAGATAACGCGCAACACGTTATGCTATCTTTTGTCCTGCTTGACAATTTTCCAACCTATCCAATGTATAGAGTTCTACTAGAATCTTTTGCGTTTAAATATTTCGTTTACAGATATCGCTGTAATAATTTAAGAGAACTTTATTGCGTATGATACACTGTTTGTACGTACGTACGTACCTACTTACCACACGCATACACCACATACATGTACATACATATCATATATATCATATATATATATATATATTTGCGTCAGTACGTCGATACCAGTAAACCTAAAATATTTATTATATTGTTGGGAAAGATATATTATTGTCAAACGAATACTTTACACTTGAGAAAATTAATGGGTTTTCTCAAGTTAGCGATCGAGTTGTAGAAAAACATTATTAGCGGGGTTGTTACCAACAGCTCCAGTGGCGCAATTGGTTAGCGCACGGTACTTATAAGACAGTGACTAGTGAGCAATGCCGGGGTTGTGAGTTCGAGCCTCACCTGGAGCATATTTTTTTTTCTTGCAACATTAATCCATTATCTTGAAATTGCAGTCGAGTTTATGCTTGTGGAATACAAATTTTATCGTAACTATTAATAAAAAGCGAGAATAACGTCAAAGGAAAACATAAATCAGTTGGGGGAAACACATGTATGTACGTACGTACGTATGTATGTATGTATGTATGTATGTATGTATGTATGTATATATGTATATATGTATGTATGTATGTATGTATGTATGTATGTATGTATGTATGTATGTATATATATATATATATATACACAAGCGCGTGCTCGTTCAACACTTACACTCGCACACACTCGATTAGAGTTACTATTATTTTTATTTTATTCCATATCATATTTATTTGATTTCATATTTTCGTAATTTCTATCACCTTTATGAAAGTCGAATCGACATATACCACGCATCAAATTCTGTGCAAAGTTTCAGACCAAACGTGAACAGTGCAATAGATGTTATTATGCTTGTAACGAACGAGTCTTGTTTCAACGAACGAACGATACAAGAAAGCGAACAAGTGCAGACGTCGTCGAAGTAACGCGTACCCTTGTTTAACAAGTACGTATCAACGATCTTCTGTCTTTCCTCGAGTGTTCGCATCCGCCTTTCTGTAGGAATAGCATTCGATTGATTGCGATTCTATCCGTGTCCTTATTTTATCCACTTTACTTGGTTGATCGATGGGAGATCGTTATCGAGATAAAATCATGAAAAAGTACTTGCGTCGCGAGATACGCCGTGGACAAGTTGGTTCGCATTCGTCTTCGAAGCCAATCATATCGAAACCTTCCGTCGATTCTTTGGTAAGATTGTCGTTGGTTCCTGTCATGGAGAACGATGTGGCGGTGATCGTGTTTCCCTGGTTATCTATCAAATGCTATCGTACCGTATCACTAATTCCAACGTTAGGTTTACCTCGACCTGAAAATTGACTCGTGGTGGATAGCAGCCCCTTTTCCTTGATCCGCGTCCCTGTTTCTGTTTTCGTTTCCATTTCCATTTCCGTTTTCATTTTCGTTTCCGCTTCCATTTCCGTTTCCGTTTCCGTTTCCGTTTCCGTGGTACGCACCGGATCACGCCGAGACCAAAATGGATCTACATCCCTTTCTTCGACAGCTTGCGAAAACACTGACGAATATGCGAAACTCGTTAGATCGATCGAAATTTGGAGAAACAGTATCGGCTATCTCACATATAGAGGATATAGGTATAAGGGATCGTATGGCTCACGGCAGACGATTAAAAATTTGATTTCGAAACGAGATTGCCTCCCTTGTTACCATGATGCGGAGACTGCGTCGCCGATTCTGTTTTCTCGCTTGCTCCGTTAACGTTGGAGAATCCGGTCTCTGGCTTTCTTCTCTTCGGCGTCGAGTCCAATACCTGTCTAGCAGCAACTATAGCCTTTTCTTCGCCTCTGTGTGTCAACCGTTTTGCGTGCACACGATCAGCGGCTGCTCTTTTTTCTCTTCGGTCATGGTGATCGAGATCCCAGTTCCCGGTTTCGTCGACTTCGATTCTCGATGCGAGTTGCAAGTCGTAGATCCGCGGTACTTGCGAGACTGAAATTAGTCTCGGAAAGTAACAGAGAAACAACCAACGAAAAGCCAAGCGAAAGCTAAGCGATTTTTCTTTTCGTACCTACTTTCTTCAATTTAGCTCTTACTATCGGACATCGTATATCGCATGCGGGCATTTAGAAAGAAGCTAGTTTTGAAAGAAACAAACAAATTATATCCTCATCGTGACAGATCCACAAATTTGATGCAACAACGTATCTTGTTGATCGTTCGATATCTCTCGTTGTCTCGGTGTCGACCGAGTCGACGATCGACAAATGATTTTCAAGCATTCAATTATCCTATAAGCGTAATTCTGTTCAATCGTGAAACATGCAAGATCTGGCAACGCGTTTCGCACATTCGTGTAGGTTATCGCCCAAAGAAAACTCCCGGATTAATGTGAATGTGAATGTGAACGTTAATGTTAATGTTAAGGGATGCGGTTGTGGTTACGAGTGCAGGTGCAAATACGAACGCAAATTCGATTGCGATGAAACGGTCGGACATTCGAAGTCGATTGTTCTTGCGGAGCTGCGATCGGACTGTCACCAGCCGCGATCGATTTACATCGATCAACAAATATTTCGATTGTTATTAGCCGCTCTGGAGGAAACGCTTCTCGCGGCAGACAAGTGGAACGCGCTTCGGGTATCGATGAATATTTTCACGAAATTACAACAGATAACGATTGGATAAACGATTGGTTGTGTGCAGATACAAAAGTGTCGGTTCAACGGTATCGATCGTCTCGCGGAGATTTTGTGGAATCGGAATCCACGTCGCTCCAAGATCATTCTCTCACGTATGCACGTCTTCGACGTTCCGCTGTTTCAACGGTGGTTATCTCTAAGGTAGGCAAACTAGTGAGAGTCTCACGGATTCGTGTGCTATCTCAATCTCTACGTGTACGCTGGTCATATGCTACGTATTTTTAACGAATAATAACTAATCGCATGTGCAGACCACCTTATCCTAAATCATGGCTTTGGACGAAAGACGAGGCTGCGCTGTACTTGCAAAGATGCGTTCGTGGCTGGCTTGTACGAAAACGTGATGACGTTCAGGAAATGAGGCAATTCTGGAAGGTTAGCGAACGCATTCTTAAAAACATTAACAAGATATACATACACATAGATATGTACACACACACACCACATTCTCTCTCTCTCTCTTTCTCACACACACACAGTTACGTATTTATCATTGCATGACATTATTATGAACTCTTTAAACGCTTTAAACTCTAAATGTAGGACTTTGCTGAAAAAGATTTGTCCGACAAGCGAATCAGGGTTCGCATCGGCCAACGTGAAGCCATTTCTACAAAAGGTAGATGCTATTCGATATTTCGTTGGCATATCGATTTAAAAACATGGCATTCTAACGTAGAACAAGGTAATTACAGATGAAACTCGGATCACCGATTTAGGCGAATACGAGCCGAGTATGCATGATGTTTTCTTTCGCTGTATAGCGTATCGTCGAACGATCTCCGCGAACAGAACAAACCATCCGAAACCACAGGACGACGCTGTCGTGTAAACTGCTTCCGACAATACAGAAAGTTTGGTGCATGTATATACATTTTAAGAGCTTTTACTATTTTTATTGCAAATCATTTTCGCGTTTGTTATCAGTGTACAGTGTAGGTTGTTTGTTTGCCTCTACATAGACTGTAGGCGTTTCTTCATCCTTTGCAATGGTGTAATTCTTCTGTCCATACAGGTTGTAACGAACTTTTAGTTTTGGTTCTACTATAGGATATTCTTGTCCTCTTTGCACTGCTTCTTGATACAAAATTTCCTTCAGTAGAGGAGGAAATTCCATGTATTTCGACATAACTCTTGCGGTCGGTAGACCAGGCCCCTTCAAATACCGTGACTCTTGATCCTTTGGTATCAACACGTAATCCTTCTTATAAGATACTGATTCTATTTGAACGGGTTTTACCGCTTTTTGGCCACGAAACGTCCTTTCAACCAGTGCGACCACTTTTCGGATATTCTGTAACACGCAACATGTCTGCTTTACGAACGCATGATTACACAAGAACCGAGTATTTACCGAGATCTATGTTGAATCGAACAGCAAAACAATGAAACATTGAAACTTACGTCTGGGTTCGCCTCGCCGATCATCGGTAACGCGGCTACTTTTAATATTCTCATGTAACATGGCTCGGGATATCTTAGAAGTTGACTTCGAATAACCATTCTACCCACTCCGAAATTCTTCAAGTTTGCCAATATCTCCCACAAAGATTTTCCTTTAAAAGTGGTTGTTCGGCCAATGTATTTGATCGTCATATTCGGTTTAACCTTTGACCTGTCCTTTGCTTCTTATTCCAGTTATTCTCTGCTACTCCTTTTCTAGTCTAAATTGTTCAACGCTCGAGATAAGGGATCATTTCGAAAATTATTGATACTCTTAAACAATTATTCTGCTTGCGCTTTGCTGTACGCTATAGATTATATGTAGTATGCTATAGACCGAATATACAATATATTTCTTTTGCACCGATTTACATAGATACGAGAGTGCGAACATGTTCGACGAGGATCATCCATCTACGGTGGAACGTCTAAACTAAAAAGCGTTACGAAACGCTCGAGTATCACAGCGTTGTCCGTCAGATAGCGTTTTCGCACGCGTTAGATCGTCTATTTCGATGTCCATTCAAGATCGCATAATACCACAGAGTATACAGTATACTTTTATCAGAGACGAAAAACTATTGTCAAAATTATTCGTTGTTTGTACGACGCTATACGATATCTGTTCGGTTGAATAAAATGAATGTGCTCAGATTTCCGATATGCTTGAATAATTTCAATTGACGAGTGTGCTTGTAATTTGCCAAATCGATCAATGAATTCGAAATGCTCGAACTCGGTTTGTCAATGTTTGATTAGAGAATGACGTATGGCAATTAAACTGTACTCCTGCAACCGTATATTATTTCTGTTGTCAATATTTCTTTGAGACTCGAGATATTGGCTGTTTGTTTGTGCACATTGCTTGCCATGTCCGAGAAGAAGGGAAACGAATGCATCGCGCAAGAACCTTCGGGAAAATCCGAGGAAACAGGGGAAACTATAACCAACGAAGAAACGTCCGCCAGTCTCGAAACAATTCCTTCCGAAGCTCTCATAGCACGAAATGGGGTACACAAGGTTTCCAAGGATAAAGCAAAAAGTAAAGGACTTCATATTTTTCCGACTTGCGAGCAATTCGCTATATCGCGTACGTGTAAAAGTTTGGTCACCATGTAATCAACTTTTCAGTCGATATATTATTGAAAGCAACCGGCAATGCTCCTATAATGAAGCAAAAGAAATGGTCGGTCAGTCAAGATATCTGTATCGGCAAAATTTCCGATTTCGTTAGAAAATATCTGAAATTAGAGCCTGGCGAAAAACTGGTGAGTCCAAAGCAGAAATGTCTTCCTTCTAATACGAATAGGTTGTTACCATTCGGTTACAAATATATTTTTGTTTACTAGTTCCTCTACGTAAATCAGACTTTTGCGCCTGCACCTGACCAAGTGCTAAAAAATTTGTACAATTGTTACGGCGCTGATGGGAAATTAATACTTCACTACTGTAAAAGTCAAGCCTGGGGATAAACTATACAACATGCGATTACGAGCTACATATAATACATTGTATGTGTATCAAAATGATAATTGCAGCCAGTTTCGACAACTATGTGCGACATATCGTACAGTTTTTAAGCGTTGTCCAAGGATGGTTAAAGTACGGTTATTTTAGGCTTATCTTTTGAGTTTCCAAGGTTTCTACGAGTATGCAAATTCTGATTTAGCAATCTGTTCGATGAGAGTACAATTCGTAGACATATAAAGGGTTGATTATTTCAAAATGTATATACAATTAAACTGGATTTAGACATTTCTTACGTCTAGATCGTTGGAAGCGACGTTGCTATTGCTGTTGCTGTTGCTGTTACAACATGGACTGTTTAGCGGCGTACGTTCGTGCATTCTATGCGATTGTTCCACCTGTTCGCTCGGTTCTTTCCATATCATTATAGCTCCGTCCATGCTCACAGTGACCATAAATTCACCGTTCGGCGAGAAAATGCATCCACTGACTGGAGCTGCGTGAGCAAGACCCAGTCCGACGACGATTCCGGTACGATATTCCCAGAGTTTTACGATACAGTCGTCCGATCCGGTGAGAAAATATCGTCCGTCGTAACGAATTGCAACAGCGTTCAACGTACCGATCGTAGAACCTTCCACTTCTCGGACCAACGAACCATCCAAGGTCTCCCAGTAAGCGATTTTCCGGTCCGTACCGCATGTTAAAATTTGGACACCGTCGGGTACGAAACACGTCGCCATGTGCATAGTATTCGACTGCAATGCAAATCTTCTTGTAAAACTCCTGTGCAAGATAAAGATACCAATCCGTTAGATACTAGAGATACTAATCTGTTCGTTCCGTTTGGTTAAATTATATTTGGTATTGGTATGGCATTACCTTGCATCCCACACGATGCATGTCCCGTCTGTACTCGAACTAATAAGACTCTTGTTGTTCGATGAAACACGCAGCGCGGTTATAGGACCTCTGTGTTGCTTCAAAACGTGTAACAATTGCCATGTTTTGGATTTTGCGATCCATACGCGCACCTGTATCGGACCGGGAAGGAAGGTGGTAGGTAAATGTAATTGCGCAGAACAATAGTTCCTTATCGAGCTTTCACGGCCAGTTAGGGTAGAAATACGGTATGCGGAAATGAAAATGGTTATGTTTATTGTTATGGTAATGTTTCAGACCTGACCGTCGCAGCCACCGCTAATAAGATTGCAATCGTCGTCCGTGATTGTGATCGCCGATACGGATTTTGTGTGCGCCCGATCAATAGCGAATGCGAGGTTCCCACCGTTTAATGTGAATCCTCGTATCGCGCCGTCCTCCCAAGCTTTGCAAAGCAAAATGAAATACGCAACATGTAAACGTAGGACATGCGTGCACGGAACGGTGGTAAAATTGGAAGAAAACTTGTCCAGAGATTACCAGATATTATGTTGGCGCTATTTCGATCGAAGCACAAGCTCGAACAAAGAAAATTCGGCACAGTGATCCGCAACAGTTCTTTCTGCGTTCTCAATTTCCATATTCGGATATCGTGTTTGCCAGACGTCGCAAATATCTCCGAACGGTCGCTGCGGAAAATCAGTTTGGTGAACAAACAAGTCTTTGTTCGTTGCGATCCAATCGACGAGGAGAGACTGATTTACTTACCGTGGGAAAGCAAGATCGTAGATGGGACTGGTGTGACAGGTTACGAGTAAACGCATACGAAAATTCGATACTTGGATCTCATAAATCTCGCTTCGAGCCGTCCCTACCAATATCAAGTCATCTTTGTAGCAGACCATGGATGTCACAGTGCCGCAAACGTTCCCCGTTCGATGCTATGGCCACACATAACGTGAAACGTATACGTAACGTAGCAAATGCATATGTTGTATGTACAATGCATTCGATGATACGTGTAGGTATGTGTAGGTATGTGTACGTACGTATAACATTGTAACATAATGATAGGATAGTTTACCACGACGATGCATGGCAGAACATGGGAGAAAAGTTTCTCCCGTATGGATCCATTCTTCAGGGATGTGGTGGATGTGGTGGATGTGGTGGTGGTGATGGCGGCCGCGGTGGCGGCGGCGGCGGTGGCGGCGTTGCCTTTTGCTATTTCGATTAATTCGATCGTTCCGTCGCCAGCGCCTACTATCATTTGCTCGTTTCGTAAAAGCAATAAATTTTTTACGCCCCCCGCGTATACCGTTCCCGTGACGGACGTTTTGTTTCTTGTTCTAACCCGTGATATCTTCGAATAACATCCAATCATAACGGCACAGACGATCGAACGCGACGATGCTTCTTTCTCATTCACGTCCGTTGTGTGTATTCTAATAGAAGCGTATGAGGGATAATTTATATCGCAATGCAGTAGAAATTTGAAATCCATTAGAATCGACTGAAGCTCTACGGTTACCTTGCTTTCACGATGTCACCGGACGTTGTTCCGCAATAGACATGTTCGTCTTTGTCGTCCACGGCGATGCAGTTGATATCACGCCGTATCTTACCGATTTTAACGTCGATTCCTTCGAGTTTTCTTTCTTTTGGACTCACCAGCCAAACCCTGAACGTCCCTTCTCCGGCTGTAACGAAGTTGATTCCGCGAACACGCATGGCTGCGATCGACGAAGCATTTCCGGACGTTTCTTTACTGGCCATATTACTACAAAGGGGAGTTCCATTTGAAACATCCCAAACCACGATACCGCCGTCGTCTATGCCTCCGAGGCTGATCAGATATTGTTCATTCCGCGTGAAGCACACGTCCTCGACTCTGACTTTGTGCATCTCGTAACTAGTTTTCATTTCGTGTTTCGTGTAATCCCATATTATGACCGTTGCCTGTGCAACAAGAAAGTTATTTGACCAATTGTGTACTTACTGCTGACCGAACCGTAATGAACTCCACCGTGGCCATCGGTTAGCGGCACAGCGTGCGATTTATGCACGAAATTATAAGCGAGCTAACCAATCTCACCTATCTCACCTTGAAACCATGGTGGGTCACTTGGCCGGAAGCTAGAAAATTGCCACGAGGTGAGACGCACAAAGCGGACACTATATTTTTGTGTCCTGTGAGGAATCTTTGTTTCCCTGTTGTTAGATTTTTTATAGTGATTTTGTTGCCCATTGGATACACAAGATGCTCTCCATCCGGATGTAATTGCAAACTATTCTTTATGGAACCTATAAACAGGAACAATCTGATTAATCGTGCAAAGTGTTATAAGAAATTCGAAAGTGTACCAATGATCATATACAATAGATTCGACTCGATTCGAGGCGAGGCGAGGCGAGGCGAGGCGAGGCGAGGCGAGGCGAGGCGGACGACGAAATATACTAACCGTCGAATGCTATCATTCCAAATAATTCGAGTTGTTTCATGTTTACAATGCGTTGCCGAGTAGTTTGCACTGTTCGAACGAGGCCAACACTTGTGTTTGTTTGTTTATTTGTTTGTTCTGTTTTGTTGAATATTTTTACCAAAATGTGTATGTCAGAATTACTTGGTTTCACTTTGGTACACCGAAATTGCATTCATCGTTCGAATGTTATCGCGTTGTCATGGCTTTCATTCCGCGCATAAGAATAACGTCTGTAACTTGTATCGTGTGCTATACGTATATACACGTACCAGCAAACGCAGTTAAATAATGTGAAAACGTTTGCGATAAGGTGAGAACACAGCGGTGTTATTAGAGCGTCAAGTATCCATAAACGAATTACTATGGGCTTAGGAAGGAAATCGTTTTAGTTTTTATACGAACCGCCAAACGGCAAATAATACCGAGTCGATAAAGTAGTTACTTGTGTCGGAAAAATATTTTTACCGCGTCGATAATGGCCCTGGCTACCGTCCCGACTGTCGTCTATCTTTACGATCGCTTTCGATTCGAATTTTGATGTATCGTACCTCGTATTGAAATAGTTGGACAAGATTTCCGCCAGGTGGTTGGATACGCCTGACTCGGTGTAGCGTGGTTACGAAGTTACCGTTGCGAGCGTTTATTTGCATTTCGTACGAATAGAAAGTTCCAACAGAATCGAAGCGCGCGAAATACGGTGTCGATTAGTTTGCCTGCCGACGCAACGTTACACCTCGTCTTATGTATTTCGTTGGAAGGAATTGACGAGCACTTTATCGAAGAAACCATGGATTTATTACCGTAAGCGGTTGTTTTCTTTTTTTTCGGAAATCGCAGTGATATCGTACCGGTATCGGTAGGCTTCTGGATCTTTATCAACGTCCTCATAACCTCAACGGCAACATGGTTGTTACTTTATTTTGTTTTTGTTTTTTCCAGAGGGATTAATTCAACATTTTGGAAAGTTGGTAGATTGCGAACGTTTGAACATTGGCCCTTTCAGTCTTCCGATAATTCTTGCAATCCGGAACGTATGGCTAGCGCCGGATTCGTTGCTATTAACGGTAAAGAAGAGCCGGATTTGGTCGAATGCT
This sequence comes from Agapostemon virescens, assembly GCA_028453745.1. Taxonomy (NCBI): domain Eukaryota; kingdom Metazoa; phylum Arthropoda; class Insecta; order Hymenoptera; family Halictidae; genus Agapostemon; species Agapostemon virescens. The sequence goes on from CM052092.1 coordinate 51,588, forward strand.
TCATCTGTTCGAAACAACTGGACGGTTGGGATCCGGAGGATGACCCCTGGTATTTTGCTGGTTCATAACGTTATTTCATTTATCGATGCGTTGTCAATTTTTCTGTAATGTTCGTTGAACAAATTTCTTTGTTCTAGGATCGAGCACAGCAAGCATCACTCGCAATGTCCTTTTATCAAATTAGGCAAGTGCGACGAGGCATCGTGGACCGTACACGAACTGTTTGATTTGTTTAGAAGGTATACCGTGAAGGAATGCGTAAGTATTACTCGGAAATTAAAAATCGATACATCTTGTTAAAACTTGTCTGCTGGTGGTGCTAACGAGACGCGTGTACATTATAGACGCAAGAATTGGAGAAAGCTAAAGCCAGAATCAAAGAAGAAACCGCCAACGCGGCGAAAGAGATACCTCGCATTCACAAAGGTTTGAGGAAGAGTTATCAAGGTCCGAATTAACGTTATCGTTATCGTTATCGGACGATAACGTTATAACTGTCGTTACAACGTTACATTAGGGTTTCATTGTTTTTGATCTTGAACAATATCGATGATGATAACGATAACTAAATGAACGATGCGATTCTTTATCTAACTGTACACGATTGTTATTTCACGCGATTTCCGTGCGAATATCGTGAAAAATCGTGGAAAGAAAAATCAAATGTTACACGTTAATATCTGTCTGTTATGTATCGCGTTGCTAATAAAAAAAAACTACATTTTTCTGTAAAACAATTTGTGTCGCTTACGTAATCGTAGTAATCGATCGCAGACCGATTACGGCATTACCAAAGCTACTCGTTAGTACGGTTGTGTCTTGCAAAGATCCCAACCGACCTTGAGATTCGAATTTTCCTTCTCGTAGATAAAATTCATAATTCATACGAAATGCCGTTTATCGAATCGTTGCAATTCCTTGTTGCTCGAACGACAGGCAAACGTTTGTTATGCTTTCGATTCTTCGCAACGGATAGTTGCGAAATTATCGAAGCGCTGTCTCGAAAGTTGAGCAATCGGTATAATTCGTCGAGGAACTTGATTGTCATTGCGGTAATATAACTATAGAAAGCTTTTATACTTAATATTTGTTTTGTATTACTCGTGTTGCGTTCGTGTTTGCATTTACGTCGTCTAAGTGCTATACTTTTTGTTTATCAGATTGCTTTAAGCCAAATAGCTTATTAGATTACTGATAGACTTGTTGAATTCAGGCTATCAGTCGATGGATATATGCGAAACAAGTGTCTGGAGTCGATCTGGCCGAGCGAAAAGATGAAACGGAAATCTAAGAATAAAGATAGAAACTGCTAATGCTATGGGCCGAGGATCGAATCGAAAGGAATAAGATGACGGCGGAGATGACCGCGGAGACGACCGTGGAGGTGAGAGATTAGTAGATCCTACAAAATACCGCAAAAATCTGCTTACAACTATCCGAGGCGAGTGGTTGAAATTCGTCGGCGTTTCTACATAATTTGACGACGGAATAACATAATCTTGGATTTGGATTTGTCGAAGGATGGTGATGTCGATGTCGGTGGATACTCGAACAGGCTGTACCGTACCGTACCGTACCGTACCGTACCGTACCGTATCGTACCGACCGTATGAAAATATGAAAAACGAGTACATGTCCCGTCGCGTTATCATTTCCCCTCCCGGACTTGGTTGTGCCTCCTCCGCGTCAACTTTTACCAGTACTACGCTGTTCGACGTCTTATCCACGTTTCCTTTCCCTTTTTGCGTCCGACGAAGAGCACGTGTACAAGTATAAAACGAAATCGCGCAGAGAACGCCGATTCAGTTACTGTCAACATGTGATCGAGGTGTATGCACGCACGGATCAACAATATAGTATCGTATAGTAGGTTATCGTTAAACATCGTGAACCAAAAGATCGAGCTTGTTTCGTGTCGTTGAATCCTCTCTTTGGCCTGATTTGGAGTAAAAAGGGTTGCCCGTGTACGTATTCCATTCGAGTTAGGATATCGTTTATTCCGGGTCGCCAATTTCATGCGTATATGAACATATATATTCTATCTATACATATACATATATCAATTTGTTGCTTTATTTCAAGGTTTCTCAGTTTTACAACATATTCGATACATTTCACAAAATGCTATCTACCTGGAAACTATGTTGTAAGTATATAATAATATTAGCTAGTTATGTATGCGACGCGACGCGACGCGACGCGACGCGACGCGACACGACACATTTTCATTGTCATTCTTCGCGGAAATTACCAATCGATATTTAATCGTCTGAAATTTCAACAATTTATTCGTCGAATCGTCGATCAAGTCGTCTGTCTATTCCATTATGCTGGTGGATCTCGATTAGTTTGACGACGATGTCGAAATTTGTTATAGAGTAAAAGTTACTATAGAAAAGAAGCGGCGGCGGAGGCTAAGAGATTTTCTGGCAAATTAATATTTTCTGGTTACGTATATATCGAGGCCGACAGCTGTTTGCATTGTAAATAATGACAGAACTTGAATCATGCAACGACACGTACCGTTCCACCGGCGCTTCGTTCTTCAAGTTCACGGTTGTCATAGCTCCGAAAGATCGACGTTCACGATACGTACAACGACAACGATAACAATATTCGGTTGACATTGTTCGAATCGGACCCTTCCGAATGATTCGAAAAGAACCCTATCCGTGGAGAGAGTGAAAATTACTTGGATGTACCCCCAAAACGACGGAAATATGTTGGTTTGGTATGTTGTTTCGCATCTCTTACAAACGGATCGATCGCTTATAGCAATTTAGGGATTATAGGTTTGCACCGGATTACCCGTCGATACTATCAACCGTAGAACCGAACCAAAGTATCTTCTCGAAACGATTTTCAACTTGGTTTTCCCGTAGATTGTCGATAGATAAGATTAGATTGATGCATAAGATTATACAGAAACATTCGAAATCAGAAAATCTGTAGACGTATACGCGTCTGCCTATTAGTCGATAACGATATACACGTGTATCGGATAATCCTCGGAGAAAAGATCGTATTCGCTTATCACGATTCCGTTTGTTTTCACTTTTCAACAATTTTTCATCGATCATAAAAACTACATAGTTTCTCAGATAAATCAAATTTGTCGGGAGACGCTGCGTTTGCCTTACGATCGATAACAATATTGATACATGCTCGTTTCAGTCGGTTCTATTCCCAGCGTTTGCCAGATTTCTGAAACCGTACGCGCTTTCAAGACGACATTTACGAAACAGTTTTTCGTACGTCTCTTGTACCTACCACCTATTTTGCTTGTCTCTCGATACTTGTCTATTTGCAGTCACGTCACGAATTATCGTTTCGAGGTCTCGTACGATACGCGCGCGCGCGCGCGTTTGGCCTTTTCTTATTTCAAGGATCATTGCCGAAATTTTCTTTTCATTCTATCCGTTGCGCGTTGTTTTTGCGATCGGCTTGGATCGGCTTGGATCGGCTTGGATCGGATCGGATCGAATCGGATCGGATCGGATCGTAGCTGTACGATCGGGACAAATCGAGGGACGCCGAGGGACGATCTTTCGAGCAAACACAATCCGAAATCGAAAACACGTTGCACCCGAGTCAGACTGTTTTACGTGCAAGGAATCTGACCTTTACCCAGATAGGTTTTTACGGTTCGTTAGACAGCTGCCAATAGGGAAAGGCTCTGCTAATCGTCATTCCTTCCGCGCCGTTGACCTCGAGCTTTCTTTTTTGCGGACGCGGACGCGGACGCGAATACGCAAAGAATACGTAAAGAATACGTTGATACGATGCGATCCGATGATTTTTATATGCGCGTCTCGTCTCGCGTCGCCCGAGTCTCCCATTTATCGATACAATTAGCAATAAAACCAGCGTGTACGCGTGTAACGCACAGGCGGGAGATTGCCGCAACGATGGGTGTTTGCGATCATGGGAGTTTTCGCATTGTTCAATGCTTACGCGATGAGAGTTTGCCTCTCAATCACGTTGACCGAGATGGTGCAACAACAACAGGAAAGTACGACGGATGACACCGGTGACGAATGCCAGATTATGGAGGAAGATCGAGTGCATGCCAACCAAACGAGACCATCGCACAATGCGAAACGCTACGACTGGGACGCGGTCACTCAGGTAAAGGAAAATTCCGAGCCCGTCGGCTGCAACATTTCGATTGTAAAATATGTGTATGCGACAGCGACAACGATGGCGATGAAGATGACGATGGTGGTGATGGTGATGACGATGGTGGTGGTGGTTGGTGATGGGATAACGGATATGGAAAATGTCGACACACACCACACCCACCCACACACACACACACACACACACACAGAGAGAGAGAGAGAACGCGCGCATTAACACGTGCTACAAGTAAAAGGGTGAACGCGTGTACACGCTCTAATCGTAAGATTTAATAGAGAGAGAGAGAGAAAGAGAGAGCGCCTCGTATCCTTGTTTGTTGTTGCATTCGGTTAGGGTGCTATACTGTCGTCCTTCTACTGGGGCTACATAGTGACGCATTTGCCGGGTGGATTACTGTCGGAAAGATTCGGTGGAAAGCATTCCGTTGGCCTGGGTATCCTGGCAACCGCCGTCTTCACGCTGCTGACACCCGTTGTGGTCGAGTACGCGGAGGCAACGGGTCTGATCGTTCTTCGCGTGCTGATGGGCCTGTTCGAAGGGACAACCTACCCGGCGTTGAACGCTATGCTCGCGCAGTGGACGCCGCCGGAAGAGAGATCCAAGATCGGCACGTTGGTGTTCGCCGGTGCTCAGTTGGGTACGGTATTCGCGAACGCGGTGTCCGGCATCATCCTCCATTACTCGTCGATGGGCTGGCCAGCGGTATTTTACGTGTACGGAAGTGTCGGCGTCTTTTGGTTTTGCATATGGCTGATCACGTGCTACAACAATCCGGACGCGCATCCGTTCATCTCTGAGAAAGAGAAAAACTTTTTGAAGGAAAGGTTGAGCGCTCACACGCACAAAAAGCCTCCGTCGGTGCCGTGGATGCACATTTTTCGCTCGGTGCCAGTTTGGGCACTGATAGCGGCGCAGGTCGGCCACGATTGGGGCTTCTTCACATTGATCAACGATCTTCCGAAATACATGAGCAGCGTGCTCAAGTATTCGATCAAGAGCAACGGGTTTCTCTCCGCTCTGCCCTATCTGACGATGTGGATCTGCAGCATGGTCACGTCTTACCTGGCCGACCGGATGATCACGGCTGGCGTGATGTCGCGCACCAACGTGCGCAAACTGGGAACCACCATCGCTTCCCTCGGTCCTGGAATATTTATCATCGGCGCATCTTACGCCGGCTGTGACAGAACGCTGGTCGTCGTAATGTTCACCATCGGCGCGACACTGATGGGTACGTACGATCATTCTTATCTTTCTTTATCTTTCTTTATCTTTCGATCTACAACCGTAGAGCCTTTCGGTTGATCCGAAAATATCGATACTCTTTTTTTTTTTTTTCAGGTGCCTTCTATTCAGGCATGAAAGTTAACGCGCTCGATCTCAGCCCAAATTATTCTGGAACTTTGATGGCTGTTGTAAACGGTTGCGGCGCGCTCTCCGGTATCATCACCCCGTACATCGTCGGCGTGTTGACCACGCACGACAACCTGAACGAATGGAGGCTCGTATTTTGGATCGTTCTTGGCGTTTTCGTCGTAACCAATTTGATTTTTGTGTTATTCGCGAGCGGCGAGGTTCAGTATTGGAACGACCCTGAATTCATCCGAAAGGAAAGGGAAGAGAAAAAAGGGAAAATTCTATGTCTAGGAAATATGTCTAGTTTATGGCCGGTAAATTGTCGTTGGAAAAACTAATCAACCTTCCAATTTACTGCGCTTGTATATTTATAGTAAAATGCAATATTTAACAAGTAATCGTCATGATTGTACTGTATTATTTACAAGTATCTTGATTTGTCCTCGTCGCGCTTAGTACTTTTTACACACGGATTGGAAATAGAGAGAGAGAGAGACAGAGTGAAAGAATGTAACTGAGCATGTATACAAACGCGTATGCGCCTGTGATATGCATATGTATATGTTTATGCATATGCACGTATGATGCGGTATAAGTAAGTACGTGTGCACGTACACGTCTTGTACCATTTTCATTAAACAGAAAAAATAAAGTGCAATCTTGTCGAGCCGACGAAAAAAACTTGGGCTGGTTAACTCGACGACGACGGTACGGTCCACGCAAGCGGCACTTCGATTTTCTTTTTCTCGTGTTTTCTTCGATGTCCGCGATATCTGGTTCTATTCGGACTCCAATCGATGTTATCGCCTCTTACTCTCCAGGAAGCGTTCGGTATCGCGTAACTTGCCGGATACGCATCCGTGTCTGTCGTGTCTGTCGCGTCTGCCGCAGAATCCACGTTGTGAATGTTATTCGCAAACTTGTAATCCATGCGATAGTAATCTCGAAAAGTTGGTTCGTCGCGGAATGTTTGCATGGCACACCACACGTGCGACAATAAAGAGGGAAACCTGGAGAGCCAGTAATCGATGAATTTGTCCGGAATATCCCCGAGGTTCTCTTGAGCGGCTGGACTCAGTTCCCTGTAATGGTGTTTCTAAAAGAAAAAGAAACATATCGTTCCTTCCAATGGCAAAGTATTCTCCCAACTACTGTTTACGTTATGTTCGAGAGGAGACGTTATCCGCGTTTTCTATCGCCCTCCACCCTGTCCGTCCGTCCTACCTACCTTGTTTCTCAATGCTCTCAAAAGATCTCGAACGCTCTCTCCACGATAGCTTCTGTATCTTCGAAGATCGGTTGCAACTTCCACGTCGATGAATAGTCTCCAGTCACCCTGCACAACTCGGTGATTGTCGGCTTCTAGCGCGATTAAAGCCGGACTATTGGCCTGTTCCTTTTCCACTCGATCGCTTACATCCTAACGACATGATCGTCGAGAAAGCAAACGCCGTGTACAAAGAGAAAACTATAGAGACTATTGTATGATTGTGTTTGGTATATTCGATACCTCGTCGAATCTATATGTATATCTGTCCGCTGCAACGCAATATACATATGTAGACAGGAGGAAAGTATCGTATATACATACCTGAAAGAACGCGAGTATTCGTGAGGGCTCCCAAAAGATGGGATGATCGTGGACCGCTATCACCGGTGGCCGTTCCGACGGATCATTGGCGATCATAGCCTTTATCAGCACCAATGCGAGTTCCCTGTCGCTTTCGGAAATGTTATCGCAAAGGGCCATCAAGTCGCTCTCGCCGCCTACATCGACGCGGCGTTACATCGGAAACAATCGAGAAACGAAAATTGCCTACCACTTGGATTCGGTACGGTTGAATCACGAGTAATATCTTACAAAGTATGTTGGCTTGTCGCCGTAGCGGATCTCCGAACGGATGTTTTCCATCGGAAAGAACGTAATAGAACACGCAGCCAAGAGAGAAAATGTCCACGGCGCAGGTTGTCCTGTTTCCGTTCAACATTTCCGGCGCTATCCAACCGTCCGTACCCGTTATGCCGGATCTACGTGAAAAAGATACGCGACCCAGCTGCAGTTTCTTGCACAATCCAAAGTCGGATATCATCGCTCGAACTTCTCCGCGTGGTCCCGGTGCAGATAACAATACGTTGTGAGGTTTGATGTCCCGATGCACTGTGAGCACATCGCGAAATTTACATTCTTGATAACAATGTTCGATCGCGTGCCACGTATCGAAAGCGTAATCAACCGATACCACCGTACCCAGACCATATTACCCTACGGTATTATAGTATTTTATTATACGCATGCAACATTTGCAACTACAATTGTACGACGCGATACGACACGATAAAGATATGATAAAGAAACGTTATTGTGTGAAAAACGAAATCCTCACCGATATCGAGACAATGTAGATGAGCTAATCCGGACGCAGCCTGCCGTAGAATGCTTTTCGCGGATATCTTTGCTCTGGCATATTTTCCCGCGACGTAATCCTGCAACGTCGCTTCGGCCAACTCCAACGCGATATATCGAAACATTCGATCCTGCTCGGTACAAAAGTACCGTACAACGTTCGCGTGCGCGTCCGATTCTCGGAGCAATGCTACTTCGCGGTCCGCGAACGTAAAGCAATCCGGCAACAATCGTTTCACCGCTACGGAACGGCCATCGAACTCGCCTCTGAAATCGAAAGACGTCGCGTGACACACGTCAATACGATACAACTGCAATACGGAAAACTCTGAGTGGATCGCTTCGACAGTACCTGTACACAAAAGTTCCTTCGCATCCTTTGCCCAAGACTTGACCGGTGTCGAAAGTGATCTTGCCAACTTTTACCACTTTTTCGCCCATGTCTTCCGGTACTACAAGCGCGTTCGATCGTACTCCGCAATAGTAATCGTTACTGCTGCGACTACCTTCTCGCGAACCCTGTTGTTCGAAACAGACATTTCAAATCACCGAGACGATTTTGCATGCAGAGACTCGACGAAAATGTAATAACAACGAAAAAAGAAAGCATGGGTCGGAAACATACATTATACATTGATACGATTCATTCTATCTTATCCTATCCTATCTTATTCTATTCTATTCTATTCTATTCTATTCTATTCTATTCTATTCTATTCCTGTAATACGGTAGAAACCGAGTACCTGCGATAGTTGTTGAAACTCTTTAAATTGTGCATTTAAATACCAAAACATGGCCAAAATGCATCCCATTAATGCGATCAATGCCAATTTCAGCCCTTTATTTTCTTGCTGATAAAACCAGCTCCTGGTCGCAATGTACGTGTGCCGTATAATCTCATACCAGTCCACATTTTCTACAGCGCTAGATGCATCGGATTCGTCGGAGCCATCGTTGTTGATTTGTAAACCCAGCGACAGCAGCGATTCTTTCGTTGAATTAGAGTATCGCAAGAAGGACGGTAAAGTTTGGATCACAGGATCGGATCGACCGGTGATCTGGAGCGGTTGTTGATTATGCAGTCTGTATTCCGCTGGTATCTCGTAATGTCCTGTTTCAATTGAATAGATCAAATTCACTTTTTTTTGCAACTATAAAACACCGTATTTCGATGCAACTGCAATTACCTAATGCGATCACCGTCCGATATCTTGTCTGAGCAACGCTCTCGACGACGTTGTCGTCGGCGTATGTGTCAGCGTGGCTACTACCCGATACAGGGACCGCATTATCATTTTTTCCCGACTGTGGAACCGACAATGGACCCTCCAACAATAACTGTTCGATGTTACTCGATATCGTAGCCGTTGAAGAATCGACGAGAGATGGTAAAGCGTATAGGCCATGTCTGTGTTGGCCAATGTACAACGTCGGACTAGAACAGAAACGATATAACAATGAAAGAACCGAAAGAGACGCCGAGTAACGTTAAATTACAACGCTAAATTGCTTATGCGAAATAACGTTATCGACAATTTTCAACAAGCTCGGACAAGAATAAGAAAACAATAAAGTTGTATCCTTACAGCAACTTGATGTCGCTCGGTTTGTTCGCAAAACGTTCCAACAGATGATCCATTGTTCCGTCGGCAACACTGGTAAAAGGAACTGCGAGCAATCCATCTTGTCTCACAATATACACAGCTATTACCGGGCTCTGCACATCCAAATCCCAAAGAACGATCCCTAACCTTTTATCAACAGTAACAATGCGACCGGTCGAACTTGTCGTAAAATGAACCAAATCTACAAGGAAAGAGAATTGTACTGCACCATTAGCAACAGCAACAGCAACAGCAACAGCAACAGCAACAATTGTAGTAGCAAGGGTACAGGAATAGTCATGTAACAATAGTAACTCTAACCAACGTAATGGTATGTGACTGACCGTAATTCTCTATTCCCTCGGGTTCCATTTTAGCGGCAGAATAATCGTAGAACGTGACATTCCATTTTCTGTTTTTTTGTTTGACATCTACCATGATAATATTGTATTCTGTACGTCCCATGAAAACACCATCCTGCATTTCTATGGGACAAGTGTTTTTAACTTTGTCAAAACCCAACAACTGCTCCCTTTCTCCGGTTTGAGGATCCACGCTGAACCATGTGTCTACCTTCCTGCCTGTATATAATATTCCTTTGCTACTACGACAAGGACTGTTTGCCACCAGCTGAGGAATAGTGAATGGTAATTTCTTTAAAGCTTCGGTTTCTGCGCCAAATATGTACAAGGAACCATCCTTCGGATCCGGTAAAAACATTGGTCTGTAGGACAGTTAAAGAAATTATGAAAATAACTATGACCGTCTCTCGATCGATAGGTGTGTACGTACATGGTAGATGCATGCGAGATATCGATCGGCATTTTAACGACAGGCTCTGTAACAAAACAAATGGACGATGCGACGAGATTTCAGTTGTACCAAAAAAAGTATGAAAAATCTTTAATCTCTGCATTACCGTCGCTCTGCTGCCAAAGCATGTGTCCCGAGCGTTGTTCTACACCTACGAGAGAACCGTCCAGTGTAGAAAATATTAGAAGAGGTTCGTCTTGTTCCGGTACCAGCTCTGTATCTCTCTATAGTAATACAGTAAGTTTGATTGTATAGTAAGATTGTGGCTGGTTATGTTATATTATGTTATAGTTATACTCGAGCGTCTTTTTTTAAGTACTTTTTTAAGTACCTCTTGTTTTAAAGCATCCGTGCGATCAGATTCGTGGAAATGTTCCTTTGAATCGGTAATAAAGAAGAGCATACCAATAATGAAAAGAAACTGTGCGGAAGGTATTGGTTGCATTGTTTATGGAATAATTTGATGCTTGGTTTCGTGCATCCGTCAAGCAACAAAGTCAAAGTTTTATCTTTTCGTAGAACAAATTTCGTTTGTACAACAAAAAAGCTGCAAAATATTTTTTGTGCGACATATGAGACTTTCAGTCCTCATTTTGTGGAGGCGGATCCCCAATGATATACAAGAATTTTCAATGAAACGGCGGAAGCGGTAAATTCGTGCATAACATGATACAGCATCGTTGAAAAATATCCGCTCTCTTTACTTTTATTTTCAATTCCATTTCAATGAAATTCACCGGGACTACGATACAACAAGTAGCATTAAATATTTATTTTAAAAATATTCTTTCCACAAGTCGACACCAGCCATTCCTTACTTCACTGTCGTTGTCGTTAATCGTTGCAGTAGAGACGAAAGATAATAAACGTCGGAAACAATACGTCACATGGCACACATTTTCACGATAACAATGCACTGTTTTCACGTGCGTATCGTGTCTCTGAAAACTTTAAGACCTCTTTCAATGTAATCGACCTGTCATACTGTGCGTTCCAATCATTATCGAATATATGGAAATGTTTTCCAATTTACCGAAATGTTTTCGGAATTTTCATCATCGGTCCGAATAATATCGCGCATGCATTTAAAGGACAACGTTAACGTCACGGACACGTGGCTCATGTATGTTCGCGCGCGACAGCACACCGCATAACCGTCCACAAACTATATCGGGACGCGTTCTAATAATAATGAATTGCCGAAATAATTGTTGTATGTTGTACATCGGTTAGTTGATTAATCGTCATATTGTACTGCGGATTTCCATTCCCTAAGTTCCTTCGACTCACAGTAGCAGCTTAACCAAAAATTCTTCGTTCTGATCTTATTATATACTACATGTTTCAACTGTGGAAACAATGTTAAAAAGACACGACACGCAACCATACATTTCCAATTTATTCGGTTTCAGTTAGGTTTACATAGCAGAAATAATATAAAACACAGGGAACTTAACGTTGCTAAGCAATGACAGAAATAGAGAAAATACAGTGGAGAGGATAGTAAAATCATTAGTAGTATGGATGCTACATGCGAGTAATGGCTAAAACAGAAAACCAATATATACGTTGTCGGTAATAAAGAAATCTGTAACTACTGTACCGCCTCGCTTTTCTAATCGATGTAAACGCATATACATAGAGTGTAGAAATTTTAATTCACAATGCACAATTTCCTTTTGTCTTCATTTTGTTGCCGAAGGTCTGTGCACCGATAAATGTGTAATAGGATAATGATAATGAGAATGGAAATGCGACGCAGAGAAGATCATCGTCGAATTGTGATTGTACATAGTACCGGAGTATAGAGGATACGCGCACAAAAGTATAGGCGTACACGAATTTCTATAGAATCATATAGAGGACACATACGTATTTACCTGTAGAGGACATGTCGAGCGATTGTTTAATAAAACAACACGAGTATCTATGTAGTATGTACGTGTAACAGCCAAGGAAAAAGCATTCTCTAATTACGACGTGATTTTGAAAATTAATCGTATATGTTGAAAAAGAAAATACGAATAATCATTGTTACTGTCGTGACGCGCAGAAGCAGAGGCATAACATCGTTCGCGAATGTGGTCTGTTTGTTGTCGCCGGCACAGTTGGACGTGCTTGAAAAGACGACATGAAGATTAGATTGGATCACGAACGGCAATGTTTGTCGGACTGTTGTCGGTCACAATCATGAATAACAAGTGAATCACAGATAATTGCCTCGAACAATTCGAAAGTAAATTAAATACGGAATTACGTGACGCGTGTGATTAAAAATATGTCGATGGAATATGCATTTTAAGAACATTCGCTTATCGATCGTTTGTTAAAATAAATATTGTTTAAACATGAATACCAAGCACAGCCCGAGAAAAGTGACATTGGCAATGATGAAAGGTAAGACGAGTGTAGAAAAGGTGGGCTCGATAATAAGAGATATATTTCGAGTCAATTTAACTAATTCAATTAGAATCATTGATTCGATTGACCATTTCCTAATGGCGTCTACTATTTTTTGTTTTACAAGGTAAACCTATTACGACTTCGGTTCCTGTAATTCATTTTCATGTCAGCGACGACGAACTCGAAGAAATATATCCAAGTACAGACGAAGAGAAGAGATTAACGCCTGAATTCGAAAAAATTTCATCTAAACTAACCTCTTCTCCACAGAGATGCACCGAAAAAAGACCTACTCAAGAATCGGATATTTCCGAGAGCAACTCGGAATGCCGATCGGTCAACGCTGAGAATGTGATATTGGAAGGCACGCCGCCGTCTTTAGATCCATGGAAAATGTTGTCAGATTTCAAAGGAAAAATCACAAAGACGTTCGAAGAGAAACTGTTGGAGATGAAAAGTAACAAGAAGAAATCTCGTCATTCTCGAGCAGATAGTTCGAGCATCAGCGATTCGGAAGATCAGGGAAGCGTTACTCCCTGCGACGATAAAACAGGAAACGACAAGCAAACAAACGAACAGACTACGAGTACGGTTCTTCGAAGAAGCAATCCGGGTAGATACGTAGGATTTTCCGGCATAAAGACAGGTTTAAAGCATAAAAGTTTGCAGGACGAGTGTGTGGAGAGTGGCGTAGAAGCATCAGAATTTTCTCCGGATATCGATAAAGACCCTGCTCCTTGCACAAAAAGCGATGTCCAATCGAAAAAACCATCGGATAGCAGTGATCTCGGCGACATTAAAAAACAAACTTCCTATATTCACACGACCGTATTTTCAGCGCAAACAAATTTCAAGGTGATCTTTCTGCATTTGTTGAAACAACTGGCTTGTCAGTTGACATATAGGTCAGTTGCTGCTCTGGTCACAGTTTTTTGCATTTATTACGTTACTCCGTTACCACAATATCTGATCGGACTTGTAACAGGTGTTGTCGCGACGGTAATTTTTTATGATACAACGACAAGGTTCAAAACGATTTTGACAAATTTACCAGATGATACGTTTGCTAGTAGACAAGTAGTACCTGTTTTAGAAATTCCTGCGGTAGAGGAGCATGCTGTGATCGAGAGGTTTCAAGGCTGGGTAAACGAACTACCATACCATTACGAACCCACTAATTATCACGTGGCCCGCACCAAATCCGTTTTTTGCAGACTAGAAGGCAGTGTATTGCGTATAATGGAAACTGCGATGAAAGTACCAAAGAAGGCTGTTTGGGACGAGAAACAACAGAAAGTGAAATTTGTCGAGAACAGAGTTTACAATTTGTCTGGAGCAAAGGTAGAGCTTGTTCCTTGCGGTCTAGCCAGAAGACGAAGGTGGAGTAAGAAATATCCAATTTGTATAACTCTTTTGAAAAAGCAAGCACACGTTTGTAACATAATTTTCATGAGTGCAATGAACGGCGAATGTTGTTCAACGAACAACGGTCAAGCGGAAACGGCATCCGAATCGAATGCGAAAGAAGAAGAATTCGCAACGAGACGAATCAGGGAACAGAAACAAGAAGACAGCGAGGAAGAAAAGTACGTTAACGACGATTTGTTGCTATTGGAGAAGGAGAAGAAGGAGGAGGAGGAAGAAGAAGAAGAAGAAGTAGAAAAAGAAGAAGAACATGAACAAGAGCAGGAAGACACTGCCGACTTGGATAACGACGAGGATGATGTTGGAAATTTTCATTCTGATTTCGACAACGATGAATTTGACAACGAATACGTGGAATACAAGAGGCGAGTACTAGGGACCGGAATTGTGGAAGACATATGCAAAAAGAATAAAAAGAAAAATGGAAAAAATAGAGTTAACAACAGAAAGGGAAAAGATAATGGAAACGACGGCACAGCAAACAAGAATGCGAACAAGTGTCATAGTTGTGGATATAGTTACATCGAGAGAAGAAAAAAGAAACATCGAATGATCTTAAAACAAGTCAAGTTTCGAAAAAGATCGAATTTAGAAACAGATGAGAGAAACAAGGTTGAAAATGAGAGGGCAAGGTTGATGAAAGAAGGCGTAGTAGTAGACCAGAACGAGGAAATACAAAAACGAAAAGAAGATGACGGCAAAGAAGGACTTTTTGATGGCAATGATCAAGATGAAGACGATGACGACGATGACGACGAGGACGACGAGGACGACGACGGCGACGACGATGGCGACAACGACGATGGCGACGAGGAGGAATTTGCTGACGTAGACGACGACGACGACGATGACGGTGACGACGTTGGCGACGACGAGGAATTTGCTGACGTAGACGACGACGATGACGACGATGACGGTGACGAACGTGATGACGATGACGATGATGACAATGAGAAGAAGAACGACGAGGTCAACGATGAAATAAAAAATAACGAGAATAAAACGTTAGAGGAAAAAAAAAACGCGAGAATTAAAAATTGAGATGGGCAGTTTGGGGAAAGAGGGAATGAAAGAAGAAAAAAAAGAGAGGACAAAGGTGAAGGAGGAGGAGGAAAAAGACGAGTGGGAAACGATAGGTGGAGCAGGAGGAGGAGCGATGCAGATTACACGTTCGCGAAAGAAATGTCAGAAAAAGCGCCGGAGTAGTCAGAGATTGCGAAACCGAATAAAAATATTTATTTTTGCTAGGGCTGATCGGGAGAAGGAAGATTGGTACAGGAGATTGGTCTCTGCGTCTACACGACGCGTGAAAAGGCAAGACGCGACGTCGTGTTTTACAATCGATGCATCTTCGACGTTGAATACAACGTTGCCGACGCAGCGAAGCGTAACCGCAGAATCAAAATTATCTGCCTCGAACAATAATTCCTACGAAAGTGTACCTGAACTCAACTATAACGCGTACATGGCAAAACATTTGGAAAAGAATGGTTCAACTTCTGAAAACGAACATTCCCCGTATACCGACAATACGCTTTGGATTAATTGTTTAGTAGCTCGTATATTGTTCGATCTACACAAGTGTCCAGAAACTGTAAATCTGATACAAGATAAAATACAACGGAAATTATCTAGTATAAAACTACCATATTTTATGGAGTGCCTTTTAGTTTCGGAGGTAACGATAGGTCAAGGGTCGCCAATTATTTACAACGTAGCGAAACCAATAACGAACGAGAGGGGTCTCTGGCTTGACTTTGACATAACATACAAAGGATCTTTGACTATGACCGTCGAAACAAAATTGAATTTAATGAAATTAACGAAAACTGGAACGATCAGCGGTGGTAGTAGCGTCGTAGGAGGTGGTAGTGGCGACGGTGGAGGTGGTGGTAATCACGCGGATTGCCAAGAGAAAGACAAGACAGCGACCAAGTCGCCAATTTTTGATAGCGATATGGAAGATACGCCGGAAACATCCACGGAAGATGACGATAGTTTGCAATCGTGTAGTCCAGCTGCTAAGGAGACAAAGTAAGTTGTTCTAGCTGTAAGTTAGTTTTAGTAAGCTGATCAATTGCACCTCCGTATCTTTTATATTACAGCCCATCCACGCAATCGTCTGGAAGAAAGTTTCTCAGTATAGTAGATAGAATAGCTGCGAATAAATATTTTCAGCACGTAAGTATACTCTGCTTCAAGATTGTTCTTTCGGTGTTTGTTAATTTGCTATTTGCTACCAACTACTTGCTGTTTGCTATTTACCATTTACCATTTACTATTTACTATTTACTATTTACTATTTTGGTTATGTTACACCAGAAAATCTTATTCTCTTTCATGGAATAATTAGGCGGCTGAACTATCCTACGTACGGAGAGCTATGGAGGGCGTCTCGAACACCGAAATTCGCTTAATGGTTACAGTGTCGAGCATAGAAGGTTGTCTATCGTTGAACATACCGCCAGCACCATCCGATCGCTTGTGGTATGGTTTCAAACCAGTGCCGAAAGTAGCTCTTACCGTAAAACCTGCGGTGGGCGAGATAACGGTTAACATTGCGTATATCACCAAATGGATAGAGGATAAATTACTCAGGGAATTTGAGAAGCTGGTAGTTTTGCCAAATATGGATGATTTCGTCTTGCCATTATGTCCTAATTATCCATACATGAGTACGCGGTAATCGAGGATGACGTACGCGTAACAGTATCATATTCTTATCGTATCGTATCGTATCGTATCGTATCGTATCGTATCGTATTGTATTGTATCGTGTCGTGTCTCATCGTGTCTTGTCCCGTCCTGTCAGTGTAACCTATGATGTCGTTGCGTTGTTGTTTGTATGAGCTCTCCGCTTCTATTTGCAAATGTGACCTGGTCAATTCGTCTGCGACCGTTGAATGAGAAAAGGGTAAATACCATATTGAACATTGGTCAACATTGTTATCGTTAAATCTATCCCGTGCAAATTCTTTTCCGGCTCTCGCTGTATAATAGAATCTTTCGTTCAACGAGCCACAACGAAACTGATAGAATTTGGTGGATGAAATCGATTCTAAAAGAAAATAGCATAATATCACCGAACGATTACAAACCTCTAAATGTTCGTATGTTACCCAGTGAATGGTATACATCTCATCGCGCAAATGGCGCCAAACGGGTCGATTCCGTTTTCGTGCTGTATCGTCGCTTTACGAACATGGGCTCGTCGAACGTTCAGTCGTGTAATTCGAGTGAACCAGCGACGAATATGTAACGTTGATTAAAATTCTTGTTTATGTGCGATTCTCTGAATCTGATATAAAATGATTATACGTTGAACCGTATCCGCAACATTATTTACCAACCAAGTGTTAAATAACTAGATATCTTTGATTATTTCGTTTCCAACGTTTCAAATTTCTCATGGAACAGTACCATGTATCGCGTACGTTGACTCGAACTGTACATACAAAGCTCCGAAACGTATGGGACCGTAGGAGATGAAATAATCTATCGCACGGTTACGAAGCAAGAAACATGAACGAAGAACAGTAGTTGATCGTTCTTACGGTAGAGTCGAATACGCAGAATTAGTGTAGTATAATACGGAGAAAATGTAACGAGTATATTCTGCACGATACAATTTTTACAAAACAATATCACAGTTCAGAGATCGGTATTCGTGTAGCATAGAAAAGAATAATGTAGTGTAATTTAGTATAATCTAGTGTCGTACAGTATACTGTAGTGTAGTGTAGTGTAGTGTAGTGTAGTGTAGTGTAGTGTAGTGTAGTCTAATGTAATGTAGTTAATTTTATTTTAATTTAGTTTAGAATAGAATAGAATAGATTAGAATAGATTAGAATAGATTAGAATAGACTAGACTAGACTAGTTTGGCATGGCATGACATGGCATGGTACGGTGTGTGGTGTGGTATAGTATGGTATGATCTGGTCTAGTCAAATCTAGTTTAATCTCGTCTAATCTAATCTAGTTGAGTCGAGGCGAGTCGAGTCTGGTATAGTATGGTGTAATATAGTTTTAAGAAAATACAATTTATTTACAGACATGTTTCATTGCATTGTGAAAGTTAACTTCGAAGGACGCACGGAGCCGTTTCCAGTTCACGGACCGTTATCGCCCATGTCTCCAGTCTCGGCGCACAAACCAGAATAAGGTCACCGAGTCTTCGTTTAGCCATTATCACAAATTCACCCTGGCCGTGTCGCGCGTCGCAGGCACTCGATACTCTGACGCGAACGTTTCTTCGATCGTGTGGCTCTGCAACATCCGCATCGTTGTTTCCCTGATGGGAAAAGAGAAGATACGAGATACAAGAGATTGAATCGGTACGATCGATAGGTGAAAAATTGGTGAAACTAGATGTTGCTAGTAAAAAATGGTACCTCGTTCTCTTCGACTCGACGCAAGGTCTTTGTTATAGCGACGACGAGTTCAGCAGCTTCCAAGTTTAGTCGATTTTCAACGGCGCTAACCGTACCTCTGACAACGAAGTCGCTCTGGCAGTAGGCCTTGGCCAGTTCCTCCACGGAGCACGGTCTACAATCCTCCTCCTCCTCTTCGTTGTACAAATTGTATCTGTCGTCCGGATCGTTGACTACGTCTCGTCGTCGACGTCGTCGTCGTCGTCGTACCTCCAAATCGTATTGTAATTTAACGTCGCGACGTTCACCGGACACGGGCTGCTCTTCCGCCTCGATGTAGAGCGCTGCGGGTTGTTTGTTGGCAGCGGCGTAGAAGCATCTGTGGGACGCCTGATGCTTGCCGTCTCGCGGAGTATACAACGATCGAAGTTTCCCATGAGTCTCCAAATACACTCTGACGGGACCGGAAACCTTGGTGCACGCTCGGAATCCAGACGATCGAAAAACGTCGTCGAAGCTTCCGGTCAACGTACTCCGGTTCGCGTAGCCGTTATTCCTTCGATCGTGTTCGTCCGATCCCACCGTACCCGAATCAACTTTTGAAACGGAGTCGGTTAAAACAGGAGGCGAGAGAACTACTCGCAAAGCTCCGCGTGGATACCGCCAAACCACGGTCCCTCTCGAACATCGAAGGTACACGGGTCGTACACCTCGCCCTCCGCCTCCGCTGTAACGCAACAACATGATACCGATAAATTAAAAGAACCATTTTTTTTCGTTTTTTTACATAATTTTCTTTCTCGTTGGTTTTCTTTTGGTCGCACATTGGTAAGAGTTGAGAGGAATTTTACGATACGATCGGTCGTTCGTTCATACTGCATCGATTCTGCTCTTGCGTTTGGTTCGTACATTTGTTTACACGTACGCGAATATAATAGTAGAAACCGTTGCATGTCGGCGTGCGAGCTCGACAATCGCTCTTTCTACGGTAAAGAAAGAGATGATAAATCGAACGCTAGCCCGCGAGATCCTTTTCGAGTTTGTTCAGAGGACGTCGGAGAAAACCGGTTTTGGTCGTAAGTCGTGCGACTGGTTTCGCGTTCGATAAAAGTCGTCGAGTTTTCCTTGTCCGTTATTGGAACGTATCGTGCATACGTAGGATTACGGATTGTCGTGGACCGCGTAAATCGATGTACCGCATACGATCGCGTTAACAGAAAATTCAATCCGTTATCGCTTAGACTATCTATGGTATCGATGAAACGAATTTGCGACACCGGAAGGAAGAGATCGGTAACGATAACAATAACGATAACGTTGCGCGGTAGCGGCGTTGGCCAAAGAAAGTACTACAGTGAGGTAGGTATATCGAAGAAACTGTTCGGTAGTGAAACTCTTCCACTAAAACGACCACGTACAAGAAAAAAAAAAAAATACTAGAGGTAACTGTACTTGCGTTTCGTGCAATTTACAGCGAGTACCAGCATCGACGAGATCGAGAAACGCTCGGCAAATTAAACGATAAATATAAACGACGAACAGTATGACAAATACAAACCTCCCAATCCAGTCGCATTGATCGGCAGCTTGGAGGGCAGCGTGCTCGTACGTAGGGGCCGATGACACGACGTTAACATATTGATGTAACAGTAGCGATATTAAACCGACAGCGAACGCAAGCAGTTTCATTTTTCCTTGATTCCGAATCGTATCCACTAAATATTTTCAGGCGAGTCAATTTGCATTTTTGCTTTAGGAAAATGTGTTGGACATTGTCGTTTTCAGTGTCGTCGACGATGTTGTTCGCAACGAACGTACACACGTTATTATTCCCGCGTAATTTTTTTATAAAAATTCTAAAGAATTCGACGAAGGAGAAAACGTGGTCGAATAGATAAATGGAGGTAAATGGCCTGTGACACATACGCCAAGATTGATTTTTATCGTATTGCGTACTTTAATTTCCGAATTTCGGTAAATCATGGAATAGTTGACACGTTCTTGTTTTCGTTCCCAAAGTAGTCGTCGTCGTTGTCGTCGTCGTCGTCGTCGCGTTATCGTATACGAGACGCTCTATCAAATTTCCAACCTTTGTCATCGTTATCGGCAGGTAAAAACGTCATAGCGATGGTTGAGCGTGTATCGGCTTGCGGTTCGAAGCAAACCAGCTAATCGGCAAAGAGTTATCGACTCGTGGAAATCTTGGGCGTCGCAAAGGTCGATCGTAAAATTTTGTTGGCACGTCTTTATAGATTTCCTAGCAGAAAACTGCTCACTTTTCCTATTACACTTCGCGTCCGAGACACGCGATCGTTCGATCGTGTACATTCAACGAACCAAGTCAACGATATCCAAAGGATCATGCTTGTCGTCGTTGA
This sequence comes from Agapostemon virescens, assembly GCA_028453745.1. Taxonomy (NCBI): domain Eukaryota; kingdom Metazoa; phylum Arthropoda; class Insecta; order Hymenoptera; family Halictidae; genus Agapostemon; species Agapostemon virescens. Next base: position 72,483 of record CM052092.1, read on the forward strand.
AACGTGGAAGGTTGATTACGCGCACAAGAACGATGTTGGCTAGCACGCGAGTAGACATACTCCTACGGTCTGTAGGTATTTGCGGCGACCGTTTACAGAACTTGTGCACAACGCACAACTATTTTCGGCTATGTCGTTCCCCGTTGATCGCCTTTCTCCCTACTCTCTATCCTCGAGTACTCCTGTCTCTTTGATGGTGTTTGTGCCATACGCTATAGGCTGCAGCCTCGGCCTGTCGTTTCTCGCCGCGTTACTTCGCCTCGTCTCGCCGCCCCTCGCCACGCCTCGCCTCGCCTCGCCTCGCCTCGTCTCGTCTCGCCCCGCTTCACCTGACCACACCACACCACACCACACCACACCAGATCACACCAAACCTCACCAAACCTCACCTAGCGTCGTTCCTACGTCACCTACCTTCGTTCTTTCGAGTCTTGCCATTTACAGCTCTCTTTCTCTCCTTTACTCGTTCTCCTCTCGCTCTGCTCACTGTATATATATATTTCTATCTTTCTTTCTTTCTTTCCTACGTCTTACTTGCACTATCCGGTAACGTTGTCGTCGTATCTCTTGGATCCGTCTTCTCCTTTCTCCTTTTTCACGAATCACCTTGACACACGATAAATTTGCCGTTGCCGTTGCCGTTGCCGTTATCGTTCACGCCGTTACTACTATATCGCTCTTATTAATGGTATTGTTACAAGTCACTGGCATACAAATAATAGTACGTATTATCATCGAATTTCAATACGAAAGCTCTATACACGTATTCTGCTGTGTCGTGTAACGACGTTCACCAACAATTTTCAATTTTATATCGTACCGTATGTATATCTGACGGTTGAGCGGATTTGTAAGAACAATTCATTCGCGGAGACATCGTTGTCGAACAATTTTGTCGTTCATCGTTTGTAACATGTTTTTCTTATTTTCCCTTGTCGAGAATTTCCGAGGGCGAGGGATGTACAGAATCAATGGATAGTCTTGTCCGTGATACGTGCCAGTTCATGTTTCAAACTATATATTCTGAAACGAGTAGAATTCTTCTTGTGAAAATCTATTCGGCACCCATATGGCATATGGGAATAACGCATACACGTGCACGCATCGCAAGTATAGGTTTCATTCGGATGCACGGTACGCGTAACCGACATGAAAAAGTATATTCGACATAGTTTTTCGTGTCTCGGTACAGAGGTACTTACGCTTCCGAGCAAAATGTTTGCCGATTCACGTATCCTGGAATACACTGCGCAGGGCACGGATTGTAAGAATGTACATTCAACATTTTCATGATAAATCTGTACGAATCTAAAGGCACGTGTCCCGAGTCACGAACGTCGATGGTCCGAAAAACGATATCTAGGTGGCTGCGACATCCGTTAAGAGCGTATACGTATGTATACATAGAGTGTACGCGTACGTTACGATGGAATAGCAGGTGCACGTTTCGCCTACCTTTCCGTCCAAAGTAGTCGAGGCTGTTTCAATCCTGATCGGAACAGTATGCAATCGTCGAGCAATCGGTACAAATATTCGATCGGATCGGTCGGTTGACGAACGATCAAATGTCCTATTAGAAAATGAAACGTGTCGAAAATTTGTTTCTTCGCCAAATAGTGTTGACCTTTGAATCGTGTTCCAACGATATCGGTTCGACGCTAGCTATCCGATGGAAATTAATTGTCATATTCGTAACAACGTCGCACCGGTCTGTACGGAACAATATCGATTTACCTGGTGGGTCGATCCTTTTTGCGTTTCTACGTGAAAAATCTTTCGAAAACAATCGATATGTTTATCCATTATTCGATACGTTCGACCGCAGTTTGGTTAGAAGTAAAATTTTTTTCAAGAATTTGCGCTTCCACGATTCCTCTCGTTTCCACGGTTTTCTAGAAAGTTTCAAGTATCATCGATCGTATTCTAACGAGGCTTCTTGCAAATATACATATAAAGTTGTAGAGCAACGGCGACAGACGATGTTCCGCTATATTTGCAGCACAGAGAAATTTCCGAAAAATTTTTTCTAAATTTTCCTGGTACAAGAGCAAAGAAGTATGTGCTTCGAAAATACCTGTGAGAACGTCTTTGAAGAAATCTTCCGCACCGTTTCGATACGAGTAAACCTCGAGTTGGAAACTGGAATCGCGCGGTAAACGAATAAGCGATCAACGAAACAACAAACAACGAGCGAAGCGGCAGAAAAGCGTACGGTGGCGCTCTCCGACGGTAAACGAGCGAATCGTTCGATTTTGTCGATCATGAATAACTTTGATTATGTAAAATTAAGGTAATGTTTTTCTATGACATGACTAGAGAAACTGTATTTCCAAGGATCCTTGTAGGTCTCTTCGGTATCGAAATTCGAGTCGGACTATTTCGGAAATATCTGTTTCCGTCGTAGAATTACCGTGATAAATGTGATTCGCGGTTTCTTTCTTTTCTCGTACGAGAGAATTGTCCATGCGAAACATTTTAGTTGGACCATTTTACCGCTCGATGGCGCGAACGTTTCGCCGCTCGTGGGGTTGTTGGTTAACTACGATAAACTCTACAATTTAGGTTAATTATAAGATATCGAGATAGAAAATCGTTGAATCATTTAATATTTTCTATTATCAAGTTTCCATGTGTTGCGGCATCGAATGGCGCAAAGTAACAGGCAAAGTAAATTCCTTTGAATTTTTCCGTGCTCGCAGAGTATTTCTTGATCTCGTATACGTATGGGTTATCGATAAGTTTTTATTTAAAATTTATTCTCGTTAGATGAATTTGTACTTGTCGCAAATACGTTATTCAAAAATAACGTGGAAGATGCAAGCTGTAAACGAATTGGCACGGATGATGCGTTAAGAACGAATAGACGGGACGTGTCGGATGAAAGGAGCGAGGAAGAGAGAAATACGATATGCAAAGCGAGTAATGGATTGTGTAGCGTGCATGTTAAACGGCACGGTCAGCGGTCGTGTCCACGATTGTTCGAGGTGAGAAAGTTGTTGGGAAGGGATAAGGGATACGGATAAATACCGCGTTGGGGGTGGTTTCGACGCGAGTCGAATTTGCCGGGTAAAACTTTCTGTACGGTTCAAACGATATTTTGCCTATGAAGAGAGAAAAGCGATCGAAGCAACGCGCGGTGAAACAATAGTTTCGACGATTCTATAATTTTGGTCGATAGCTTTGAATAGCTGACAGCTGTCGAGAGTGTAAACATGTTTTCGTTGACGGTCGTCGTCGTCGTCGTGCTTTGTCTATTTACTGGTAAGCGAATCGCAATGAGGTTTCCGCCGAGGGAACTTGCGATATTTGGCAAAGCGGCCGTTGGTTCGTTGAATTGAAAGTTTGTTGGTGTTGACGGTGCACGATGCACGATGCACGATGCGCGATGCACGATGCACGATGCACGATACACGGTATAACCATTATATGATAGATGCGCAACGGCTGTCGAACCGGTGATCGGCCGGCCGGTTTGCTGAACGTGGTCTTTCGATTTCATTGAAAAATACCGATCGGAGGGGTGGTTCGTGCAACGCGTCGAAACTACGACGAGACAAACTGGACGAGGACAGGAAAAACGAAAAACGAGAATACAGCGGAAGCAGCGAACGCGACCGTGACCAGTTACTCGACGATGTACACGTAGAAATATAGCGTCCATTTGTTCTGTGCAGATTTAGGTGTTGGGATTTTTCTAGTATCGGAGAAGGAGGAGGATCGATGCGGCGCTATCATGGAGAAAGTGGCTTCCGAAGACAGACGAACAACAACGGACAATTCACCGAGCAGATTGCACTCGATTTGGTTGTCGCAACAGTGAGTCGCGTCGTTTGGCTTTGCCGATCGCGAGCCGTTCATCGATTCGTTTCGATCGAAATTGTTTGACCGGTTGGTTTCGTTTGTTGTAGATGCGAAACGCGTGCCGGAGCTGAACACGTGATACGAAAATACAGTTTCTTCGCGAACGGTACGTTCCTGTTGATACGATACCATTACGCGGAAGAGTCGTGCAGCATCGCGACGTACGCCGTCGTGGCGCGTGGTTTCATCGAACTCTCGTCACCGTCCATCACGATTTTTGGTGCCACGGAAACAAACGTTCGACTCGATTCGGTTCACTTGATACCCTACAACAGACAGGTAGATTATCTCTACGCAAACCTCGCTAGTAAACGTTGAATAACGGATGGTAGGTATATACATGTATAATCGACACGGTACACGAGGTTTGGCGCATGGTGCGGTGTCGAACGCGATCCGAAGCTCTCTCTCCTCTCCCACACACGTACGCACGCGCACACACACACATACTCACACTCACTCAAAGGAATATGCCCATCGACCGTTTTTGACAGGTTGCTCGTCGATTTCGACGCAGAATAAACACGACTTGCGCGGTCGACGACACCGTGGAAATAAAGTGGCGACCTTATCGAGCAGAACCGATCTACGAACGACCGATTCGCGTTTCAACGGATGCGAACGTCAATGTCTACGGACCGAACTCGAATTCGTTCGAAAGTCGTTCGAGGCGTACAAAGAATCAAGATGCGTTCGATTGCTTGGAAATGTTGGGCATCGAATTCACGGAACTGGGCTTGCTACGAGTCGAGGAGCGAAGATCATCGAGAGTGGAATTGTTACTCGGCGAATCTCCTCGAAACGCGAAACTGTGGAAAGCGTTTGGTGCGTGGATACCGAGCCGGTTGCAGTCCGTGGCATTGCTACGCGCCGATACGGTAATCTTGGAATCGCGACAGCATCATCCTACTTGTTTATTCTGTGAAAATATAAAGAAAGAAAGAAAGAAAGAAAGAAAGAAATATATATATATATACGTATATATTATTATATATAGAGAGAAAATATTTGGAAAAGGACGCTCTCGAAGCGCTATATGTACATGTGTACGTATACAATTGTTTGATCGCGTCCTGTGTTTCAGCTTGTTTTCTGTCCAATCTGCGTAAACGTGTTACGCGCTACACAGTACAATCCGCCTCTGTTTCATCAAGCTCCGACGCTCCCAGTGGAGATCGGCGGTCTGTGGGTGAGCCTCAAGTGCGAGAGCGTCGACAGAGGCTTTTGGGTTAAAAGAGTCTTTCGGATTTATTCCGGCGGAAGTCGTTGGACCGCGCGCTGGACGTATTACGCCGATTTCGCGTGTTCAAGACCATCGTGCACGGTAATGGCAACCGGCACTTACGCGCGATCGAAGCAGTTCCGCTCGCGTTCGTCGATAAATTCGACGGCTTTCGCGTTCGCCGATCGCGAAAGCTTTCGTTTCGACGACATTGCCCGACGGTCGAAAGAATCGGGAAAGGACTCGAATCTATATCTACGGATTTTCCGAGTTTCCCGAGTTTTCCAAATGAAACGTGCCGCGGGATACGGACGCGGAAGAGGGGACGCGGGTCCGTTCTCTCGGTCGAAAGATTGTCTGCCTCGAGGATACGCCGCCTACTCGGAGACTCCCGCGATTCCAACGTTCAAGGCGAGAATAAATCTCGATTGGAACGGCGATTACGCTTTGCAGTTGGCCTCGTCGAGCGACGACGTCTGGGAGGCTCCTCTTCGTCGATGCTCCGACGTAGTATCTTTGAATAGTTTTCGAGCAAAGAGTTGCGCACGCGACACGAAATCGAAATCGAAATCGTGGCAGGAATCCTCTTTCTCCGTCTCTCTTTCTCTCTCTTGTTCCGTGTCGTCTGAGAAGCTGCCCGTTCTGTACGCGTCCTGTCCCGCGTCGCGCTACAACGTCAACAGCCGTGTTTTCGAATATCCGATCTTTCTGTCGTTTGCGTGTTGCCTGTATTTTCTTCCTTTTCGAAACGAACAAACCGTTCCATCCGTTAAGCTCGTTCTTTTGCAAATTTTGTGTCTCTCGTTGAACGTTAACCCCGTCCGGATCGTTCGTTTTCTTTCGTCGATGACTACATGTTTCGCCTTTTCATCGATCTCGTCGTAACCAACGAAAGAGAAAGCGAGACGACGTATACACGCCTACATGGAACCGCGAAACGGTCCTTCTCGCCGTCTCGATTCGTCTTTGCCGATCGCGTCGCGATTTATATGCGAGCTTTATATTTTCGATGCGATTGCGCGAATCTTTCTATGCGATTAGAAGTAAAGAAAAGTAGGAGGTTTAAGCTTTGGGGAAATAAACTTTAAACCGTAAACCGTAAACCGTAAACTGTAAATTGTATAAGACGACCACGATACGATATTCGATCTCTCCTGCGTTATCGATTAAGAAACGTGCGAATACGCGGATGCGCTCTCAAATATACGATTTCGCGCATGTCGCTTTCCACGATTTCTGTCCTGTTCTTTTGCTTTTTCTTTTCCCTTGGTCTTTTCTTTGCTCGTTTGCTTGTTCGTTTCACCGCCACCGACACCGCCAGCACCGCGAGTAGCAATGGATGCAGCAACAGCGTCACCCGCGCAATCGGTGTGATGCCCTCGCCTCGCATCTTTCTCTTTGCCCACCTCCTCTGCTCTCCTTTTTTCCGTTGCTTTTCGTTTCGCAAATTTTCGGCTGATTGCGAATTGCAAGAAAAAACGGGGAGGAAGGAAGGGCGGGCGGGAGAAGGAGAGAGAGAGAAACTGCCTGATCGATAGATACCTGCGTTACACCTCGATATTCGATGTACGGTAACCGGTAGACGAAAACACGGGCGGCAAAATCGTGACCGATATGAAACTCTGATACAATCTAGATACGCGTGTGTCGTCGTCATACGACAGTTGGAATTATGTCGTTTCTTCGTGTCGCGTGTTCTCTATTCGTATTCGTGGATAATTGGTAAGCGCGAATCGATAGCATAGAGGAATTTCAAAGAGATCGTGGGGAAGACGGCGATGGTAAAAAAAAGAAACGAGAGGGAGGGAAAGAGAGAAAGAGGCGTGTCGCGACGAATCGTTTTCTTGCACTCGACGTCGCGCATTTAATAATAGATAAAAAAACGTGGGCGTTTGCGCCGGAAAAAGAACGAAACTGGGAGCATATCGGGAACCGTGAGACCAACGTCAACGTCTAGAACGAGACGGGCCAGCTTGCCGTTGGATCGAATCGAGTGTAAAACGCGAAACGAGAATGCAACGTATACGTACCGTTTTCCGTTGATTCGGTACTCTTTCCGAACCGATAGGTATATCTGCGTTTTCGTGATTCTGCGGCCACGTTTTTCCAAATCGCGGAGCCAAACTACCTTTCGAGGATCGCAACGATTCGCGCGACGAACAATGTAGTGATTCTAGACTCGAAACGAGCGCGAGTCGAGGTGGACGCGTTTTGTCGTCGATCGATCGCCGACGAGTTGACGTCGCGCTTGCGAGATTTACAAAACTGAATTGGAATCGCGAAATGGGAACGTTGAGAACAACAACGACGACAACGACAACGACAACGACAACGACAACGATCTCCAAAAACGAATCTTCCAAATACAATGACGTTGTTGCGAAAGAGCTTTTTAGGATTTACGATCGTTACGACGATTGGGTTGATCGCATTGTTAGCTTCGAATAGATACGGTCTCGAACTTCGCAAAAGAGACGGACTGCTGTTGGAAATGATAACCAACATTAGCAGCGAATTGGACCGACTGGATTCAGGCTATGACGGTATAACGACGCAAATGGATCTTGCTAAATATCGTTTAGCACAACTGATTAGTCAGCATCGTGAAAATCTATTGGTTTGCGCGATACTTTGCGAGAAGCGCGATCGGTCTGCGGTTGAATCTATCAGCGTCAGCGGCAGTGGCAGCGACACCGACACCGACACCGACACCGACACCGACAACAACAACGATAACGACAACGACAACGACAACGACAACGACAACGGTAGTAGTGATAACAGCGGTCAAAATAGAACCGATAAAAAACAACGATCGCGCAACAATGTCCAATGATGTTACTGATTTTATATCGTAACGGTATGATAATATTCTATCGACGATGCTGAACGATAGGCTCTACTTTCATAGATCGTTCGATGAACGGTTATCAACGAGTATGTTGCGTAATCTTGACGAGCCGCTCGAGTAGCTTCTACTTACTCGTTCGTATGTTTGGAGCGCAGTTGCATTTATTGCGTATCACACGGGACAAGCAGGCGTAACTACATCCGCGTTGCGAGAAAAAGCAAACGATACGCACCTTGTCGTCGGTTGTTGGTTATCGGGCTGTCGGAAGCTGTTTACAAAATATTAAAGAAACCAGCTCTCGCGTGGACGTGGCCCAGCCTGATTGGACTTTGGTCGGTCGGTCGGTCCAAGTATACTTTTACATGGTCTTTGATTTTTTCATATTTTTTTCATACGATATCGCGTACGTGTACGCGTAGAGCGTATTTAGTCTCGCGTTGGCACCAGACACCAAGCACCAGTTTCGATTCGCCGAGCACAGAAACTATCTACTGTGGAACAAACGGAAAAACGATGACAACGGAAAGCAAAGGTACGCGCGTAAACGCTCTCGAGCGAAGCTCGAAATCGATCAGACTCGGAGCACGGTTTAACGGGATTCAGAGGGGTTTAGGGAAAACGATTGATTCCAGCGGCAGGATGTTCGAGCTGCATCGGTCCCGGTTACGTATCGCCGAAAGCTGCGATGATCGAGGGCCCGCGCGAAAAGTTATTGTACGTTGTTTGCGTGCACACAGACCCCGAAAAACCGGACGTGTTATCAACCGTGGACGTGGATCCGACGAGCCCGACCTACTGCAAGGTAGAGACTATCGCACGCTATCCAAACTATCGATCCAATCACCATTTTTCTTTTCCTTGGCTTTTTTTTCGCGATCCCATTGCAAACGAATTTCTGCAGATCGTTCACAAACTACGAATGCTTCACGTTGGCGACGAACTGCATCATACGGGATGGAACATTTGCAGCAGTTGCCACCAACTGCCGCGTAAACGAAACACTTTGGTGCTCCCGTGCCTGATGTCGGACCGCGTCTATTTCGTCGATACGAGTGACGAACGAGCACCGAAAATTAAGAAGGTTTGAAGGCTCGCGTTCCTGTTACGTTATATGCTTGTCGATTCTCGACTCTCTCTCTCTCTCTCTCTCTCTCTCTCTCTCTCTCTCTC